>VONZ01000537.1:0-52500 GCA_012976165.1 Labeo catla
TATTAAGATGCGTTTTCGGTGATCCGATCACATTTGGTCAGCCGAGACACATTACTGTTTCATCTGACATACAAATGCGTCTCCAGTGACAACTAGCGGTCCCCGTGTTATTTCAAAAATGGTTGCTGCAGCTTTTTTTAATATATCACTTGTAATTAAACTCAAAAGTTTAGTTTTTATATTTGTTGTTATATTTGCGTGTTTTCTTGCTACGGATCAGAACACAAATGTGCTTACCTTTTACCTTTTTGCTTTTCCCTTGCTGCGTATCGCTTAAACAACTGTAAAAAATAAGCCAAGCTACCTCTATGAAAAAAATGTATTTACACTTGTAAGCCATTATATACTATTTTAGACTCGCGCCTAGACGCACATTAAAGATTAAAGCGTCTGTTCCTGGTGTCCACTGTGCCGGACTGACAAGCTGCTAGTTTATAAACACTTTCGTTTTCGTAAAGATAAAATCTTGGAACCCTATGCAGTCCTCTTTGGAGAAATCACACACTTCATATATACATATATATACATAGCCAACAACACAAAACACAACATCAAAACACATATCACAGCTTCTTTTCACAGATTGTGATGATTTTTCAGTTACTAAATGTACATTAGATTTATGTTTTTTTGTTTATAGATGTTTAGATGTTGTCAGTGGATTTATGAGCTGAAAGAAATGTCTGATATCAGTTTTTACACATTTACACGCACACTCACTATTTAGACATTTATTTATTATACTTCACATTGAACACAACACATTGTCCAAAGAAGCACATTAATGCTGAAGGATCTGATGATCCTCAAATGCAAACTGTGTGTACTTTGCTTCAAGAGAGCAACCATACATTTGTTGGTCTGCAGTTCTTTGTCATAAAAGGAGCAATCGGTTCCCCATCTATTGTAGTTTTTGCTGTGTTCACCCCTCATCACACCACAGCTGACTTTATAAAACGATCATGTTTCAATTTTCATTTAAAAATTTAACGTCCAATATATTCCAGTGCATGTGCAATAAGGTTTGCATACTTAAGGAAATAGGGTTGTACTAGAATGCAAACCATAATTTTGTATATATATATATATATATATATATATATTTTTTTTTAAATAAAAATAAAAATCCTAGAATCGCCCCTGGGCCAGCCTAAAGTACACCTGTGCAATAATCATGCTGTCTAATCAGCATCCTGCCACACCTGTGAGGTGGATGGATTATCTCGGCAAAGGAGAAGTGCTCACTAACACAGATTTAGACAGATTTATGAACAATATTTGAGAGAAATAGGCCTTTTGTGTACATAGAAAAAATCTTAGATCTTTGAGTTCAGCTCATGAAAAAAGGGAGCAAAAACAAAAGTGTTGCGTTTATAATTTTGGTCAGTGTAGCTTCCCAAAAGGTAAATTTAAAATGTAAAATAATTATTGACCTAGAGACTCCAGAGAATTGCACTGCAGTGTTTTTTTCCAGATGGAGCAAAAAACCTAGGACTAGCTCACAAAAGTAGTTTTTTTGTTTGTTTGTTTGTTTGTTTGTTTACATTTTCTCAACCATTTAACAAACAGTTTGATTAACAGCAGTGGTTCTAGAGGCAAAAGTCTATTGTATGATATGTAACAGACAATCGTTTATAATTAAAAAAAAATGCAATATCGCCCCCCAGTGGCCGATTTCTTTCAAATTTCTCATAGGTCCTTTGGAGCGTGAGTCAAACATGCCCACTGAGTATCATTCCGATCGACCTCCGGTAAGCTTTCCTATAGGTGCTTAAAGTTCATCTGCCTATGGCGACCATGTTTGTTGAGATATGCAAATGCCCTTATAGCCACTTGTGGCTCTTTGGACCAAGACCGTGCATATACCGATTTTCGTGATGATAGGATGCATGTAACGGGTGCATTATGGAGTGAATTTTGTGCTAATATCAAACAAATCCAACGTTTTGCAACTAAACACAATCTGATTTGCAAAGAAAAACTCAACTTTCAAACAAACGCAAAGTGATTCGCAAATACAGAACTCTTTTTAAGAGAAAATGCAGTGGTATGGACAAACATATGTATTGTGTGTTACAACTGTGAGACTCAGTTGCTTTTTTCTGAAGAAATTTGGCTTGATTTTCTCACAAATGCAGTTGAGCAACTTTTCCTTTCCCAAAAACAGCAGATGGCACTGTCGGCCAATTTACGCTAGTTTGCTGAGACCTGAAACACCTTTATCGAGAACATTTATTGTAATTCTGCTTTATATGTTGAGACATAGCCTACAGTGGAGAGAAATATATAAAGTATAAGTATAAAACTACACATAGACAACCTAGTAGGCTAATCTAATTATACAAATAGGCTACTATAATCAAACTAGTTTAAGTTCAGGTGAGCTTTATTGTGATGCGGCTATGTAAATGTACCAAAATATAATCTAAATTTTAAAAAATACAATGGTATTTGTAGTAAACCTGCCATTAATGAAATGGTAACCTGCAAAAACATGGTTGCCACACTTTTACTATAGTAAGACATTAAAATTTTAATCAGATCAGAACAGTCAGTCAGTGTGAGGCAGGATCACATTACCTCTCCACACTTTCACTCGGATTATCTAATCAGAGAATATTTCTTTTTAATTTAAATTGGTTTATTTAAATGTATCATGTATGTGAGGCACATATTCACTGAGAGTCAGGTTGATGTGCCTGTGAAGAAAGTTCCCAGAGACAGAGAGAGCACACCCTGTTTGTTTTCTTGATTTTACAAAAGCACATTGTTTTTGTTATTATGACAAATAAAAGTAGACCCATTGCAGTTTCTAACAATGCCTTGTTCTTATCTGTATTTTAATTATTTTCATGGTCATCAAGAAAACGTGACAAAACACACTGGTGTGGTCTTCAACCCCAAATATTATTTTTTTTAATCATTGTTAAAATCATTCTGAAATACTGATAAGCCACTGTCTATCAAAAAGCTGAATTTAGTATTTTATCAGCATGAACTTGATCCTTCTCCCCAATTCACAGGACAAAAGTGACACCAGAAGAGAAATATTCATAATTTTGCTTGCACAAACATTTTAGATATTGTACTGTATCAAGTAATGTGATATGTTTTCAGTTTTTTATTTTATTAATAATTAATTACCTCTTGGGTGATATTACCATGTCTGATACTAAATTAAATTGTCCAAGCTTTCATTTTTGGTACACAAAATTGACACTCTGCATAATACATTTGCATTTTAGTATTACAATATATTGTGACATGATATATTGTTACTATACTCCTGCGTTGTTTTGAACACTTTGAACACTTGTATCAACGTATGTATATATTCTATATCCCACGATCCAGCAGAGGATATGGAGAATGGATACGTTTTTATAGGAAAAGACTGCTTAGTTAAATGTTTTGCCATGTCTCTACTGATTTTTGAAATAACCAATCATGTCAGCAACTTTACAGTCGCTTTGTGAAAACATCTAAATGGTTAATTATAGATATAGTAAGACAGAAACTCACCTGTTTCGCACTCATTGTGGTCTGTTGTATTCCCTGAAAAGGTAAATGGGTGTGTTGGGTCTCAGGAGACTAGTGTAAATTGACCAACAGCACCATCTGCTGTTTTTTTTTTTTTTTTTGGAAAAGGAAGTTGCTCAATTGCATTTGAGGGAAAATCTGCCTGCATGCATTTGTGAGAAAATCAACCCAAGTTTTCTTATAAAAAGGCAACTAAGTCTCACAGTTGTATTACACAATAAATATATTTGTCTATACCACAGCATTTTCTCTCAAATGGAGTTTGCAAAGCACTTTGCGTTTGTTTGAAAGTCGCATTTTTTTCTTCGTGAATCAGATTGTGTTTATTTGCAAAATGCTGGATTTGTTTGATGAATATTGGCACAAAATTGGCACTCCATAGGGTGCATGGCCATTTTTTATGTGTTTTTCACTCTTGTAGCACCACCAAGTGGCCAAGTTCCATGATTTTTTTTCATGCAAGGTTGTTCGCAGCAGAAGTTGAAAACTTTTCAAGCGGCAACACAGGTGTCAGCCAGACTGTCTTTGTTTTAAATACTTCATTTTGTAATAAAGAATGTAACTTAGACATATTTTGTTTTGTTAAGTGTTTAGAGTTTAGCAGCTAAACTTTAGCTGTGGGCACAATTTGCTTGCATACTTTGGATGTTACAAAATGTTTTTGTAATTATTTTAAGAATGGATTGGAGCACAATATTAATGTTTTGTGTAAAGAAAGGGGTGCCAGGTTTTCACAACAAAACCTGCCTGATTGCTACTCAAAATTAGCCCAATCGCTTTTTGAGGGGGACTTGCTAACTTGCTCAAGGACTCCTCTCTGTACCAGTCACAAGTAGGCCAATCAGAACAGAGTAGGCTTATGGAAGGGAGGGGATACACTGTTTGTTCAAATCAGTTTTGAAATAATTGAGAAATAACTATGTATAAATATATAATCTGAGAAAATAATGTTTTCTGACCTTAGATGCATTTACACCTGTTGTAGGGGACTCCAACACAATATGTGACCTTCGAACACAAAACCAGTCATAAGCATAAAATAAAAAAAAATAATAAAAAAAAAGTAATAGTAATAATGAATAAATCAGCTTTCCATTGATGTATGGTTTGTTAGGACAGGACAATATTTGACAAGATACAACTATTTGAATAAATTGATCATTTTGACCCATACAATGTATTTTTGGCTATTGCTACAAGTAGCACTACTTAAGACTAATTTTGCGGTCCTTCACATCAATATCAGTTTGATCAGAAGCATTTTAAAGCAGTTCAACCCAAAATAGAAATGTCATTTACTCACCTTCAAGTTGTTCCATACATGTATGAACACGAAAGAAATTATTTTATAGAATGTGTTTAACCAAACAGTTTCTGGTCCCCATTGACTTTCATAGTATTTTTTTTTCCATGGAAGTCAATGGGCACCAGGCAACTGTTTGGTTACACAAATTCTTAGAAATATCTTCATGGTCCACAGAAGAACCTTATACAGGATTGGCACAACATGAGGGTGTCTAAATAAAGAGTTTATTTGCAAAAAACTTTTTTTTAACAATTTTTAAAAATCATGTTTTTACATTGTGCATTCAAATAATCTCAATCAGACTGCAGCTGGGTTATGTTGATTAGGTAAAAATAACTAAAAATACAGCTAACTAACACAATAAAACATTACAACATAATAAAAAACATGATTTTTGAATATACATTTTTGTTTGTTTTTGCAAATAAACTGCCATGTCACATGACAGTTATTTTAAATAGTAAATAAGTTACTTTCCACACTTCTCACTTTCTCTGCACTGAGAAATATGAAGCATCAGATTTTATGATACACACATGCAAATCTAATAACTGTAGTGAAAACCCTTTCAAATATGGACAAAGTCTTGAGGAATTACGACATATTTATAATTTTGAGTGCATTAAGTGTTTGATCATGTGAAGGGCTGCTGCTGTATCAAACCCAGAAAGTAAAATCGAACACTCAAATGAGAATATTTCAACAAGTCCTTACAATGATAATCATGATAAACAACCTCTAGAAACAGCCTCCTGGAGTCAGTGTCAACACACAAACACACACACAGGAGCTCATTAAAATTATCTGATTATAACATACTCGTGTGTTATTAAATGTGGAGATCCAGTCCATGCAGTTCACAAGGAAAATCTTCAGGAGTTCAATATGTTAAGTATGACGGTCCCATGTCATTTTGGATTCTTTGGCTTTGGGGTTTTTATCAATCCACTGCAGAGTGTCAGAATTAAAGGCAATAAACCTGTTTCCATCAAACGCATATTCATCAAAGGCCATCAGACTCATTGTTCCATTAAGAAATTTCTCCAGTTCACAGCCAGTTATTCTCTGAAGTACATGAAGCTCTACAATCACAGAACAACATTTGTGTGTAACACTCGTAAATATATCTGTATACATATACATACACACAAACACATAGACCGATTATGAGACAAGCACTCACTCACCAGAACGCTCTGCATGGTGTTTGCACTTTGACAGATGAGATGATTTAAGAAACTTTCTGTAATTTAGGCGGTTCTGGACTTTCATTACAGTCATCTTCAGTCAGATTCTTTCTTATCCAGAGGTGTTCTTCAATAGTAAGCGATCTGTCTGCTGTCAGACTCACCCACAGCCCTGAATCAAGAAATGAACCTGCTTTGGTAAGGAGTGTATACATGTAGTGGAGGAAGTGTTTCTCTGAAAAAGAGAAAACACAAACCACAATGAAAAGAAGTCGTGACACCTTTCTCCTTTCAGATTGCATGTAAAAACAAGGCATGGTTTGTAATGACTTATTTAAACATACTTAAACAATAATAAAATCCACACCAGAGGATAAGTAACTTCTAGCTATAGTTTGAAACTAACAGTTAACTCTGAACTTTATTTGGTTGCAGCATTAAGCATAAAGCTGAACATAGCTACACTCAGGAAAAAGATACAAAAGCTGTCACTGGGGCAGCATCTTTTCAAAAGGTATATACACCTCTCCTTTTTTGATCCCTAAAGCGAATAGTGCAATTTAGTGTTTTTCTTAAGAGCATCGGGGCCGTGAGAACTTTTGTAGGCTACATGTTTTTTTTTTTTTCTGAGCAAACAACTACCAGATTCAAACTACACACTTAAACTAACTTAAAAAGCAAAATAATGGAAACAAGCAACTATATATGTGACCCTGTACAACAAAACCAATCTTAAGTAGCAGGGGTGTATTTATAGCAATAGCCAACAATACATTGTATGGGTGAAAATCGCATTTTCTTTTATGCCAATAATCATTAGGATATTAAGTAAAGATGGTGTTCCATGACGATATTTTGTAAATTTTTTTACCGTAAATATATCAAAACTTATTTTTGACACCGGGACGAATATCGCGCGCGCATTTCGTCAGCATTTTTTGAGACGTTTTTCGCCAGGATACCCATGCTATTTTCACTGGCGAATTCACTCACATGGCGCTTAATAAACAACAGAAATACCTCTGTACACAAGATGGCGCTGCGCTTCTGACACTTGCTTCTCACAGAGAAGAAGAAGAGAGCCAGCATACGCGCTTGTCAAACCCATAGACATATATAAATTTATATATCTATGGTCAAACCTATTCACACGCTTTTTCTTAACTGCTAAACAGAACATGGATTTTTCAAACAGCAGCAGCAGCTTCTCCTCCTCCAGCGATGAGGAAATTATTGTTGTGTTGAATGAGGACGACGGAATAGACGCTGATATTGGATACCCCCCATAGACGATTTATCGAATCTATTGCACCCAATTCTTTCATCAGTTAATATACCAGCAGTCACCACAGCATATTAAATATTTTTTGATATAACATGTTCTGTCTTTTTGAAAATGTACATTTTCAATTAAAAAAAAAATTACAAGCAAATTCTTTTTTAACCTTTTCTCTGCATAATGTATGGTATTTTATAATTTGGCTGCTGCGACATACGTTAAAACAATATTTTAAACAATCGAATAATTAATGTATAATATTTATTACAATTAATGTTTAAATTATAATAATACATTTGAATAAGAGGACAAGACTACTTATGTACAAATATATGCCAAGTTCCAAAATAATATCCGGTTATTTGAAAGTATGTCACTTATTTTTGTTTTAAATATTTTTGGAAAAAGCAAACATTTATTTTTGTGAATGAACTACAGTTTGCAATAATCCAAAAAATGACAGTGTTTTGTGCTTGAGCGCCACCAAGTCGTGTTTTACTGTAACTTCAGCAGCTCCAGGCACGTGGGCTAAAGCACCAATCTCATTGGTCTGCCAGTTTTTAACGCGGCGCGTCAAACCAAAAAAACGAGCCCGAGGCGTTCTTTAATAAATTACCCTTTTACGCCTGGCGTTTTGCGCGTCGCTACACGTACATTGGCGCTCTTTGTTTAGTCACGGCGCGTTAAACGTCGGCGATATTCGCGCGCGATATTCGTCCCGGTGTGAACAGGCCTTAAAGGCGATTGTCAAAATTAAAAAAAAAATAATATACCATCTTCAGATTCCAGATTTTCAAATAGTTGTATCTCGGCCAAATATTGTCCTATCATAACAAACCATATATCAATGGAAAGCTTATTTATTTAGCCTTTTAGGTGATGTATATATCTCAATTTAAAAAAAAAAAATTGACCCTCATGACTGATTTTGTGGTCCATGGTCACATATTTCATATGCAAATAACATTCAGAAACTGTATTGGAAATAAATTATGAACAACAAATAAAAACTGCAATTAAACAAACAAGAATCATTCATTTTTTGAAATTGATTTTTGATTGATGCACGCAAATGAGCGCTGTTTGGGCTGTTTAGCGCTCTTTAACGCGAACCCGAACAGCGCTCATTTGCGTGCATGATCAATCAAAAATGTAATTTATTAATACAATACTCTCTTTTAAAATGTAAATGTCAGCATTGGAGCTACTTGCCAACATTGTGTCTTAATGTCTTAAGTCTGTCAGGTAAAAAAGAGTTTATTGAAAATTTATTGATGCAGTTCAGTCAATCTTCTATATTATTCCAGCCATTATCAAGTATAGTAATAACTGCATAGGTCTCAAATTTGCTACTGTATGTAAGATTGATGCCCTTCACTGGCTACCGATGAAATTACACTTTCGTTTTCCAGCTGTATATTCCATCCGTATAAAAATGACGAATCTCTCCAGCAGACGGCACTAAATGATTAAAAACGCTACAATGACTGTAGATAATGATATTTTATTATATTTAGTCGACTAAAAATAGAATAAAACTAAAACAATTCAGATGACTAAAATATGACTAAAACTAAATGCCATTTTAGTCAAAAGACTATGACTAAAACTAAATCAAAATTTGCTGTCAAAATAAACACGAACTGGTTCAAATATTTCTAAATACTATCAAAACAACACATTTCAAAATAGATATAACTGGGGCTTTAAAAATAAGATTTGAAGCAAAAATGATCATGTTAAATATTTAGGACTCATTTTCATTTAAATACTTCACAACTGATTGAGATGTGGATTCATGATTTACTTTTTACTCACAATATATAGATTATATATTTTTGGGTTTGTTAAGTGTGTTGTTGAATATTTTTTGATAATTAGATAATACAGGCTAATTTTTAATAAATCCCCTGATTGGCCCATCTGAAAATAAATTTGTCTGGTGTGCATGATTGCAAATAACACATTATACGAACTGTATTTGAATTAAAATGTTATAGCTGGACCTTAAAGTTAACAAAAGTAATGAAGAAAGGTAAAAACCATATGTATCCAAATTACATGTTGTACAAAAAGTGGATCACTTTATCTGCATTCACCATATTAAAAAAAAACGGTATAGTTGTATTATTTGTTAACTGGCGATCCATGATATTTTAAATAAAATCTTTTATTAAATATTCTGTTCTGACTCCTGAAAAACATTATTACAGCCCTGACCTTATTAAATGATATTTAAAGCTATAGTGGTTTGATTTTCCTTTAGCTGATAATGATACAAACCAAGCAACTGGCGGAACATGCTCTTGATATTGAACATTAAAATGATTTTATAATTTTTGTTTAGTTTTTCTAGTACGATTCTTTGTAATTTGTAATTAAAATATTATTTAAAAACTTTTTGAAAAGGGCAAAGACACAATGGAATTAAATCCTGATATTCAAACTTTGTAATGCAGAAATTCATACATATATCTGACACTAGAGGGCATGTGATTATGGAAGTTAAGTTTGATAGGATAAGTACGTTTTCAGGCCACCAACTTTAGCGAATATATATTTAGGGATAATATTCAAAGGTGAAGAGGGATTATTAAAGGGGTCATCGGATGCCCATTTTCCACAAGTTGATATGATTATTTAGGGTCTTAATAAAAAGTCTCTAATATACTTTGATTAAAAATTCTCAATGGTTTTGTAAAACAACACCCTTTTTACCTTGCCAAAATCAGCTCTGCAAAAATCATCTCATTCTAAGGGATTGTTCCTTTAAATGCAAATGAGCTCTGCTCACCCCACCCCTCTCTTCTCACTGTGGAAAGACGAGCTTGTTTACTTTAGCCGCTAAACTTCCTAACTACCACGTTATAAGGAAAGACTATTGCAAAGATTCATAAAAAAAAAAACGCTTATACTCTCTTCTGCTGTAGGTGAAACTGGATCATGAATGATTCGTGTGAACATAGACAGATATATGTAGATCAGGAGGCGCATTTCTTTCACAAACAAACGTAATCCACTGCATCTTCAGCGGCTCAGATGTCGGGAGTAAATGACGACCACTATGTTCATTATTACATCCAGCAACACAACACCTCAATCACTCAATCGGAGATATTCTTGTGTAACTTACATCCCTGCTTCGGCATCAAAACAAGAAAAGTTACTGGACTGTGACAGCTGGTCTGAGGTAAGATGCTCATATCAATCAACTATTGTGGGTGTTCTCTGTTGGTGTGACGCCACAACAACAGGCATTTGAGAACGGCTCGATTTGAAAAAGGGAATATTATTTTTACAGATAAATTAAAAACCACTGCATGGATTTTTATCATTATAGGGTAGATTTGTATATACACTGCCAACACACATTAATGTTCAAACAACATGAAAATTTGCATCCGATGAAATTCTTAAGCCAATTCATTTTAAAAGTAATTATCAGCAATATGCATTCACACAAATGCGTTTATTTGAACGTCATTGAGTTGTTAGAAAATGCATAGTGATATCATTGCATGATAAATCATCAAATCAAAAAAAGTTAATTGAAACAAAGTGTCTGAAAGAACCAGTGTGCCGAAATAAATCACTACTATCCAAGGTTACCCAACATACATGGTTAGCCCAAATATGATGCAGGAAAGAAAGGCGGTGAGGCCGATCCATCCAGTCAACCGGTTTATACTCTTTCCGCTGCCCAATGATCAAGGCTCACCAACCACATGGAGGCAGGAAAAACTTTAATAGACCTGCCACAATCTCAAGGTCACAAATATTCAAATCATTAGAAAATACAAGATCCAAGGTGTGTCCATTTTCATACGTCGGACCATTCACATACTGAATTAGGTTGAACAATTCGACAAGATTCTCTTGTCAGTAATTGATAGGCAGGAAACATGAATCATAAAATTCTATCATACTTCGTCATAAGTCCTTCTAAAAATTCAGGGAACTCAGAAATTAAGTTAATTTGCGTCCTCAACACCTTGAAACTAAGCTTCGACAGACAAATTTCTTTTTAAAAACGCAGGTCAGGCTGTCACCTCAACCACTGGTGCAAGAGCTAAATAAAAGTTACAGTCTAATTGTACAATCTCCGTAAAAAAAGGGGCACATTAACCCTCATTTAGTCATTGTGTACCTTATTGATTTTGCTTATTCATATTTGTGTATTTATTTTGAAATAAACATTCTTCACTGGTGCTTTGATTCTTTTCTGCATCAGATCCATCGAAACTGACTTTCAATAACATATTCATCATGTGGTTCATTGTCACGTTTTTCTTTACTTGCATCTTTTGCAGACATTGACATTTCTTGTTCCTCACAGTTTGCTCAATCTGAGTCTGTCAAAAGTGAGTCCTCGTGTGTTAAACCTCAGGCATCTGTCGTCTGGCCTAGAAATGATAAAGCAGAAGTAAAAAAAAAATCCTTAGCATACATACAATGAAATACAGGATTTCCCGTTTTGGTAAATGTAGAATTTAGTACACTTTAATGACAGTATATGTTATAATAATGCCTTGCATATTAAGCTCCAGAGTAAATTTTAAGATAATAAAAGTTGTTTAAAAATCATCATCATCAAATTTCATCATCAAAATCAGTCTAACATGGTATGCGGTCATATACTGCTCTTCATATATTTTAAAATGTTGTTAAAACAAATATATACTGTATAAAGTGAATGATTATATTGAAAATGTAGAACTCACCATTTAACCTTTTCTATTAAACACACACATATTGACAAGTAGAGGTAGAAGTATAATTGCAGCTGTGAATGCAAAATACCATAGAGATATTTCACAGTCCAAACATTTACTATCTGTAGAATGAAGGGGGAAAAAAATTATCCATTTGAAACAGTTCTCCTAATGGAAATAGAGAGTCACTAAAAATGTTTTACATGTTATCAATGCCGAAGCACTATTCGTTTATTAAGGAAATTCTGCTTATTCATTTAAGACTGAATTTATAGTGATATTTACCCCATTTAATTACAACCTGTTGCTTCAGAATGCTGTGAATGATCAGACATTCATAAGGCTCTATGTGGTTTCTGTCAATCTCCACACTGGTTCTCATCTGAAATGATCCATCAGCATTTGGTCTGAATCCAGATGATCTTTTGTTCTTAATGATAGTTCTGTCCAGTCTGATGTTCATCTCAATATCTCTGGGGTAGAAACCAGTGGCCAGACAGGTCAGAACCAGTTTACTGTGATCATCCAGAGCTTTCCTCGCAAAGACATGAACAGCTGGTTTACCTGGAGCAGAAAATAATGCAGTTGACATATAAACGTTTACAATGAATTTTCTTCTCAGTGCTTTCTGTGCCTGATTCTGTTTTGTATGATAATCCAGCATGGCAATCTGAATTTTAACTTTAAGCATTAAATTTATGGATCTTATTCATGCAGTTCAGATTAACATTATCTGCTGTAACAAGACATGGGGTCTTTTTTTTGAACAAAGACATTGTTTGTTGCTTCCAGAAGTCTAACATTTCCTACCCACAACACTTCTTACTCTTTTTGTCACTGGACTGAGATATCCTGAGGCGAAAACAGCAGCCTCATTCACACTGCCAGTGACTTTGTCACTGTATGTTGCTAGGCTCTACTTTAAGTTGCATGTGGGGATTCCTATAGTGGTGTCTCTCTGGACACATCTTTAGAAAAATGTGATCATTATATACAGTTTTGTGGACATAACTTGGTATTTGGGCTATACAATATACAGTCCTGAACAGAATTTTTGGACCATGTAAAAGTGAGACTAAAATGATATATTCTAAACTTCAATTAACAGGTTTCAAAAAGCAGGATTAAAAAGCTAACCCAGCAGCTCCAGAGATATTGGGGTTAACAAAACAATAACCTGAGCTTAAACCGTGTGTAAAGCCCAATAAACATACCACAACATTTTGTTTCTGAGGATAAAAATGCAGTGGTCTACCTACACTGTAAAAAACTATTTGCTGAGTTAACTTAAAATAATTTGTTAAGTTTAGCAAACACAAATATCTAAGTTGTTACTCAGTACAACTTAACATTTCAAGTTGACTAAACTTATTTTAGTTGACTGAACTTAAAATTTTAAGGCAGTAGGGTAACAAATTATTTTAAGCTGACTCAGCAAATTGTGTTTTTTATTTTTTACAGCGTAGTTCAGAGTTTAGAGTCTTCTGACCTGAAAAAATAACCACATTTTTTTTTTCCAGTGACAGAGATACTGACAGTTGAATAAATGCTACACACAAATGCTGAAATGCAAACAATCAGGAGTTAACTAAACAAACCAGTCAGAGCTTACTCTTTTTTGTGTTGTTAAATGTGATGATCCAGTTCAAACATCCCCTGAGGTAAACCTGTATATGTTCATTGCGCTCTGTTTCATGGTCCCATGTCATTTTGGATTCTTTGGCTTTGGGGTTTTTATCAATCCACTGCAGAGTGTCAGAATTAAAAGCAATAAAATCCTCTCCATCAAATCCATATTCATCAAAGGCTCTCAGACTCACTGTTCCATTAGGAAAGTTCTCCACTTCACAACCAATTATTCTCTGAAGAACATGGAGCTCTACCATCACAGAACAACACTCATGAGAAATTGGAGTAAAAAAAATGTATAACATGTCTGATAATTAATAAGAGAAAAACATTAAACTCACCAGAACACTGTGGGTTTGTGCAGTTTGACAGAGTCCTGATCTGATGTATGAACCACTCTCTAGAATCAGGTGGTTCTAAAGGTGCTTCAGTCCAGTCATCTTCAGTCAAATTCGATTTTATCCAGAGTCTTTTTTCATTACTGTAGTGTTTGATCTGTCTGTCATCAGCAACAGCCACAGCACTGAACTCTGGGAATGTGTCTGCTTTGGAAAGAGCTGTAAACTTGTAGTGGAGGTAATGTTTCTCTGAAGAACATAGAAAACAGAAACAGCAAAGAATACATTACACACACACACACAAACACAACAGAACCCAAACTACACTGTAAAAAATAAAAAAATAAAACAATTTGTTGAGTCAGCTTAAAATAATTTGTTACCCTGCTGCCTTAAAATGTTAAGCTCAGCCAAGTAAAATAAGTTTATTCAACTTGAAATGTTAAGTTGTACTAAGTAACAACTTAGATATTTGTGTTTGTTAAACTTAACAGATGGGTAAGTAACCCAGCTGCCTTAAAATTTGAACTGATTTAAGTTGTCACTTAGCATAACTTAACATTCCAAGTTGAATAAACTTTTTTTAAGGCTGAACTTAAATTAAGGCAGCCAGGTTACAAATTATTTTAAGTTGACTCAACAAATTGTTTTTTACAGTGTATAAGGTTGTTAAAACTAAACATAACCGGGTTATAGTACATTTGTAGGTAAGCATATTTGTAAGTTTTTGATGCATAGTGCATACAGAAACTAATGAATTCTGTGCTTACCTTGCTTTGCATCAGTCAAAAAAAAAGTGCAAAACAATATTAACAAAGTAAACCCTATATTTTCCAGTTTACAAAACATTTTGAGTCTCAAATACAAAAAATTGCTCTTTTCTGGAAAAAGCCTTGTCAGACCAACAACAAATTTGCCCCAAATGTTGTCCCAAACACAGCTGTCAGAACAAAGAATTTTATATTGTTGAAATGTTATGGCTTTGTGAGTTCCCAGGATGCATTGCAGCATGAATAAATTATGCAGTTATACTGTTATAGGTATATTGTTTTGCTGTTTACTTAATTTAAACTTTTTGTTGTTGTTTTGTCATTATTGTTAGTTATTTGTTGCACTGTAAAGAGCTCATCTTTTTAACATTTGTTGATCGCAGCCTTCTGGAGGTTTAAGTGTCTAGTTTTGAGGCCTAGAGTCTGTTCAACCACTTATATTTATTTGCTGGATATCCTAATCTTGTAAGCTGTTTTAAAAAGACAATGTTGCCTACATGTTCCTCTAAGTTATACATTAAGGTTTCTATAACAATTCACTGTTTGACATTTGTAAATAAACAAAAAATGCATACATAAAAATAAATAAATTACCTCAACAACAGTAATCGTTGTTTCCGTTGCTGTGACAAGACTTTTTCTATTAGCACAATCAGCATTGCATGAGCAAATTTATGATGGCTAAACAAAGTATCTTTACTGAGAAAAACTAAAAAACTATTGTTGAAAGAACTCCAGTCTTATTGCATCAAGTTGCCTTACTCTTGTACCAAAAATGTTTTAAAATGTTTTCAATAATTTGCCATTTATGTTTGAACATACACTAATCAGGCATAATATTATGACCACCTTCCTAATATTGTGTTGGTCCCCCTTTTGCTGCCAAAGCAGCCTTGGCCCACTGAGGCATGGACTTCAATAGACCCCTGAAGGTGCTTCCTTGGACCACTTTTGATAAATACTGACCACTGCAGATCAGGAACACTACACAAGAGCTGCAGAAGATGCTCTGACCCACTTGTCTAGCCATCACAATTGAGGACAAACTTTGAGGACAAAATGTTTACTTGCTGCCTAATATCCCAATCACTAACAGGTGCCATGACGAAGAAATAATCAGTGTTATTCACTTCACCAGTCAGTGGCCATAATGGCCACATTCAGACAGCAGCAGGATACGGTTGTCAATACCGTATGAGTCCTTAATATGGTTACGTTCACACAGTACAGTTATTTACAGTTATTTTTTGTGACAACCGTATTCTATAACTGAACTCACACCCGTAAATTTTCAGGACTCACAATCGCATTCTTGGAACACACGAGCTGTGTGAACCGAACAGGATTGGACAACTAGTTGTCCATCACGTCAAAGAGTGCAAGAGAGCCGCTCTGCTACACAAACGCGCATCTACGGGACAAGTCGAGACCTGTTCACCTGTAAGTAAATGCGGTTGTCAGTCCCAAAAATTGACAGTGTGAACACCTGATTTTGTAAATGTTAAAATATGCACGCCAAGTTTTGAGTGTTGTACCGACAAACTACTACTTCACACCGCCGATCCCAAATGGTTAAGCCTCCTTTCCACTGCACACGACATTCGGACTGTCGTATTTCTCAGTTTGTTGAGTCAACTTAAAATAATTTGTAACCTGGCTAACTTAAAATTGTAAGTTCAGTCAACTAAAAAAAAAGTTTATTCAACTTGAAATGTTAAATTATACTAAGTGACAGATTAGATATTTGAGCTGAATCAACTTAAAATTTTAAGGCAGCTGGGTTACTTACCCATCTGTTAACTTTAGCAAACACAAATATCTAAGCTGTTACTTAGTACAACTTAAAATTTCAAGTTGAATAAATTTACTTTAGTTGACTGAACTTAATTTAATTTTAAGGCAGCAGGGTAACTAATTATTTTAAGCTGACTCAACAAATTGTGTTTTTTATTTTTTACAGTGTAGTGGCGGTCACACAGAACTTTCAAACTGGTCGTGCAGCAACTGTTACCTTGGCATATTCACCTTGGTAAAATTAATTATTTGAATGAAATTAATTAATGTATGCGAATGTTTCGTCACAAATAAAATGACCCCCAAAGTAGGTTTTATGGGGCTAATCAACGTAAATAATGATTTAATAATTATATTTTTTTATTCTAAATTATTATAAATAATTATTCTAAAGCACCATTTTATAGAAATAATGTTTAAAGAATAATGTCAAAGTGAACAAAATATAAGCCACAACAAAACGGGAACTGCCGTTTTTTCCCCTTTTTCATTTGTGAAAACAGCTGTTTTCTGTCTCCAAAAGTTGATCACATCAAAAATATATAAACAGTTTAATAAGGTGCAAAAATACGTGCAAATAAATTAACACATACATGCATACATATGATTTAGTAGTTCTAATGCCCCTTTACACTAGTTTTGCTGAAAAATAGTTGTAATTTAACTATAAATATTGCTTGAAAGAGTCAAATGGTTTACAGCAACCTAGGCTACATTTGGTAGGTAACTGTATAAGTCGCATTTTTTGCTGCTGTCGACTAAAAAGAACATAGGCTACCAAAATCAACTGTGCTTACCTTGCTTCGAATCACTTACAAAAAGGTGAAACAATAAAAATGTAATCAAAATCATTCTTATTTCTCTACAATTTTTTTTTAAATGAGATTGTATCAGATATTTCTCTCCTTTATAGTCTATTTCAGACGCGCTTTCAGAACCGGCAATTGTGAAAGTGAAAGTTTCATGTCATGTTCCATTGACTGGCTGCTAATGAAAATACACTTTCATAATGAAAGAAGCCGCAAAAAAAAAAAAAAAAAAAAAAATACTTTTCTCCTGCCAGATAGTGTAAATGTAAAAATAATGTAGGGTCTTTCTTAAACTGGAACGTAAAATGCACACTAGGGGCTTTAGTATCCAGATAGTCTAATTAACTCTGTACTTTATTCAGTGGCACCATTTGTTCTTAAAGCAGAACATAGCTACACCTTCAGGAGAAAAAAAAAAAAAGATGCAAAAGCTGTCACTGGGGCCTTACCTTACCTTGTGGGTTCAAGTGTACTACAAGTGGTAACTAAATACATTTTTAATACCGAAATAATATGTTAAAAGCACATTTTAGTTAATATTATTATTTTTTTTATCCATATTAATATTAATGATTTTGCAATGCAAGCAGATAAGCGCTGTTTAAATCAGGTTCGCGTTAAAGACAGCTATCATTTATTCACATACTATTCTTTCTCTTAAAATGTAGAGTAAATGTCAGCATTGTACTTTTCAATATTATAATAGCCTATAAAGGACTTAAGTCTATCAAAACAAGAACTTATTGATGGAGTTCAATTCTCTATTTTATTTCAACTAATAAACTACGTAGCCTACAATAGGTAACTGTACATGTCCCAAATTTGACCAGAAAACTTCATGCTTAACTTGTTTTGCATTGCTTTGAGGAGGAATGAGAAAAAAAAAAGGAAATAAAACAAATCGCCAAAACATTCTTTTATATACAGAAAACGTTTTAAACGAGAGCGCATCAGCTATCCCCTTTTAATTTTCAGATCTTCATTAAAGTGGAAGTTCATTTCGTCTCTTCCAGGTGTTATTGAGCGCTCTGATGCCCCTCACTGGCTGCTGATGAAATTACACTTTCGTTTTCCATCCGTATAATAAAAGTCACTGTCAGCAACATCTTTAAACGCTCCGACACTAATGACCGCAAAGGTCCAAACAGACAAAATAAATAAATGATAATAATAAAATAAATTAATAAATAAACGAATACAAATGCATCATACAATCACATAAGACTACTAAACCTCAAATCTTCAATGAAAACATCTAAAGTTTACTTCTGGAAAAAAATCTTCATTTGCTAAAAATGTAGAAAAACTGAGTTACTGTAGAATTACTAATTACATCTTCAATAGTGCAATTAGATTACTATACAAATTAATCTCTCCAAATAAGTATGTAATTATGTATTACTAATTATTTTTGAAACCCTATGTCAACCTGCACAAGTAAATAAGGATAGGCATGAAATAGTTATTTTAATTCTTTCAAATAAATCAGAATCAGAAAGAGCTTTATTGTCAAGTGTGCTTACACACACAAGGAATTTGTCTTGGTGACAGAAGCTTCCAGTGCACAGACAGGATCACAAGTGACAAGACACAAATAACAAAAATAATAAGTGATTAGAATAAATATATGAAAAGACACAAACAATAGACAAATAAACAAGTGATTAGAATAAATATGTGAAAGACAATACACAACAGACAATATAATAAGTACAGATGTTCTATATACAAATTATACAAGGGAACTGAATGTATGGAAGACATGTTAAAGTGATAGAATATCTATAATAAATATAGGTATGGATAGCGGTATTGCACGTTTTATTGTGCAGTGGGGGGAACATTTAACTGAGGTAGATGGCTGAGGGAAGAAGCTTTTTCTACATCTGGCTGTTTTGGCATATACGAAAAATCTGTAATTTTGACCCATACAATTTGGCTGTGGCTACAAATATACCTGTGAGACTTATGACTGGTTTCGTGGTCCAGGGTTACAAATAGCTAAAATGCTATTACATCTGAAAGCAGTAAAAGTTCCTAATTTGAATTTCCCCAGATATGATTGACTTTGTTCAAGTAATAAGATAAAACTTTTGTTTTGCAAATTATAATAACTCTTTTTAGTTTTTATAATAACTTCTTGATAATAATAACTTCTTATAATAATAATTCTGGGGGCGAATACACAGTATTTGTTTGTTTGTTTGTTTGTTTTTCATAGTATAGCTGGAAGATTAGAACAGAGTGTCTAACATGAAAACATTTCATTTAGTACCTGTGAACTTGTTCTCATCTCAGTCTAGTTTGTATCGAGCTCCTAATCAGACACTACAAACACTGGATTGGGAATCTGAAGCTGCTCAGTCACTCCTTCAGACCTGGGAAAGATACAGCAGATTATAGAAAAACTCCATCTTGATGGCATACAGATATTATGACAACAGATAATTATTATGGACATTCTTAATATCATTAAAAATACCATGAAAATCACCATGTTTACATACTTCTATTGTCATAACCTGTCAAACTGTCTGTTTCTAATTCATACGCAAGTTTTATTACAAAGACTGCTTTTTACCACCTTCGCAATATTTCCTGACTGCAAACGCTCTCAGCACCAAAGACACTGAAATTCATGCTTTTCCAGACGCTTTCATGCTTTGATAACCTCTCGTCTCGGCTATTTTAATTAATTTCTTATTGGGCTGCCTGATAAAACAATCACAATATTATAATATGTTGAAATTCTGCTGCCAGAGTCACAACAAATTTCTTGTGCGTTTGCACACACCTGGGGAATAAAACTAATTCTGATTCTAAAACTCATATGCAAACTGATAATCCAGTGTGACAGTTTAACCAATGAATAAGCATCAAACATCATATCAGTCCAGATGAACATTATTCTGCTGGGCCTCCGTTTGATTTGCATAAAGACACCATCTACTGCAAATATTGCATATATGAACAAAATATAATAATGTCCTTTTTTCATAATTTAGACCAAATTAAACATTTTTTACAATTAATATAACCACATTCAGATTAGACTTTTTCATGAATGTTTCAACTGTTTGTCACTGAATGACCATATATCTCCATCTCTCTATCATTCAAAAATTAGTAAAGCCTCTGGACTGAAATTATGTGTGAAAAACACACACACAAGCAAGCTAAATATAAAGTGATCTGATCAGAACTTACTCTTTTTCTGGAATGTTAAATGTGGAGATCCAGTTCATGCGTTCATTGAGGACATTTTTGAGGCAACGTAGCAGTCTACGTGTTTGTGACATTATAGCAATGTAAGACGGGAAAGGGCTGTAAAAACATTGTTGCTTGATGTTCAGCATGGTCAGATGTTCTGCAGGCATTTCGGCTTTGTTGTCTCCTCTAATAAAACCTAATTTTGTTCTCTGGAACTCAACTTTGGAGTAAAGTAAGTAAAAAAAAAAAGGGCACAATATACTGTATAAATTGAAGTTTTTTTTTCCATATTTATTTTTTACAGGTGTTTCACCAGTATTTAAAATTTTACACTTCATTGCATTGTGTTTTAGAAATTAACAGAAATGTCAGTAAAAATTAATGGATAATGTTATGTGTAATTCGCTGCCAGTACTTTTCTGGATTTATTTTTTACAGTGCACGTTGCATTCATATGAGCTGAGAGATCGTTACTTGCACAATGTCTATAAACACACATTATTTTTTATATTGCACACTGAACACAACACAGTGTCCACGCAGACACATTTTGCATGTGGCAAACACTTCTTTCAGTAAACACTTACATTGCATTTGATCCCTGGGAATTAAACTCATGACCTTTGGATTGCAAGTCAAGTCAAGTCACCTTTATTTCTATAGCGCTTTTAACAATACAGAATTGTGACACAGCAGCTGTACAGTATTAAATAGGAAACAGTGCATCAATAATGCAAAAGGGCAACAATAAACACTCAATTTTCATGTAAAGACAGTTCATTATTGGATTCAATGGATTCGGCTCAGTTTACACTATGATCACGATTATGAACGTTACAGAATACTTTTATCAATATATAGTGTTCCTGTAGCTGAGCTAATCATAACTGGTGACTGCTACAAGTTTAAATGCAATCATAATAATAACACTTACTGAAGAGTGTAACATTGACCTTTTAGGTTCTGTATCTCCTAAGAGCACTTTTGTGATCTTGATGCTTTGAAATAGCTGGACTGGGGATCTGTACAATCACTCCAGCTTAACTGGATCTAGGAAATGTTATACAAGATATAAAAACTTAATTTTGAGTACATAAATACCATGTCCTTTGTATGACTGTGTCAAGCTGCAATTATGCCACACTTCACATTTGTTCAATAAATATTATGGATAATCTTACTTGTAGTCTGTCATTAAATGAAATTCTAATAATCAAAATCTCACTATTATAAAAATCACTTCACGTTCACATAGTTCTACCATCGTATGAGTCATTCTATAATTAGGGGTGCATTCAGTATTTGACAATGTGAAGAAAAGCTGTCTTTTTGCAGCAATCATACTTGTTTGACACTGTTGACAGTCAATGAATCCACTTTTGACACAGGTGTGCTAGTTTAACCAATATTAGGGGAAAGAGAGAGAACATCACCTAGTGTTTTGTCCATGTGCTTCTAGAGGAAATATCATCATACTGTGCAAACTATGCCAGAATGGGACAAACCATTCCTTCCTGAGAGGGGGTTTTCTAGCCTGTAACTTAGTTGACTATGGTTTTTCGGACACAAATAAAACAAGTTATATCACAATAAACACATTATTTTTGAAGCGCACACCCAAATGTCTTCATAACGTAATCTAACTAAAGGCAAAACTATGACATAAACAGTGTTGGGGAAAGATACTTTTAAAAGTAACGCATTACAATATTGAGTTACTCCCTAAAAAAGTAACTAATTACGTTAATTTACTTGTTGTGTTACTTTACTTTTGTGTTACTTTTTAAATCTGGCCAGGGTTTGCTTGTTTGTTTTTATTATAAAAAGTTCTATTTTGGCAAATGCAAAAGCCTTTTTACACTAAAAGTCACGCAAGTAAATTCATGTCTGTACAGCAGACCTCAAGACAAAAAAAAAGGCAATTGAAAAAAATGTCAATTCTTTAGCAATAAAAAAAGAAAAACATGTAAGATTTTTGCTTATTAGTATGATTGAATTGGATCATCGAAGGTCGCAGCAAAGACATCGGTTAATAAAATGGTATTAAATGCATAAAGGATATTTGTATTATTTAACATATTTAATTCTTTTGGTTTGCATCATATTCTGAGTTTAATTTCACTGTTTTTATTCATTTTGAGGAATACTGAATCTGTTTTTGTGAGTGAGATGAATTAATGCATGTTCACATTTATTCTAGAATGAACATCATACTCCCAATTTCTCTCAACATGGGGACAGGAGAGCTTTTCATCAATAAATGGGGGTGAAACGTAACTGGCGTTACTTATTTGAAAAAAAGTAACTTAGATATTTTCTTGTCAATTAAAAAGTAATAAGTTACTTTACTAGTTACTTGGAAAAAGTAATAATATTACGTAACTCACGTTACTTGTAATGCGTTTCCCCCAACACTGG
This sequence comes from Labeo catla, assembly GCA_012976165.1. Classification (NCBI taxonomy): domain Eukaryota; kingdom Metazoa; phylum Chordata; class Actinopteri; order Cypriniformes; family Cyprinidae; genus Labeo; species Labeo catla. The sequence continues at coordinate 22,993 of VONZ01000537.1, forward strand.
AAATACATTTATATTAAAGGTCATTTTCATGCTTAAATGCAGATTAAAATGAGCAACTTTACAAGATCGGACAACTGAATACCAGGGTTGTATGTGCCATGGACAAACTTTTTGAACAAAAGATATGGCTTTATCAACATATAGTAGTGTGATTGGGAAAAATATAAATGTGTACTAGAAAATTAAGCATCAAGTTTTTATATTGATGAAAATATGTACTTCATGGACATGAGATGTACCCACAATTATAGAATGACCCATATACTGTCAAACTCTTCATATGAAAAAGAGATTTAAAGTAGCAATGATCATGTTGAATATTTAAAACTTACCATTTGCCATTTTCTTTTGTAGATGCAGTAACCAAACACAGAGAGAAAAACAAATCCTGCTATAACAGACCGTAGATATTCTGTTGAAGAAAAAAAAATATTGCATGATAAATGCATAGAGTTTAACCTTAATTGTTTGTGGCAAATACACTACTTTATATAAAGGGCTCATGAAATGGAGAACCAAAATGTCCTTGATATTTACAGAGAGACCTATGAGAGGATAGTTTACAATGAAAGCACACTGCAAGTTTCAAACCTTATATCCGTCTCTCCAGTTTATATCCTTCTGAAACAGCAGACTATTGATCAGATTAACAGATTAAGCTATTAGAAATTCCTAAGCAATTGAAGCAACAGACTCTCTACATGCTGGTGGTCTTTCTAAACTTCTTGCATTGAAGTGTTAGTGACAGAGTGAAATTGAGAATGGAAAATTATCTTGTTTTTTTTCAAATGTTTTAACTTTTTGATGCAAAAAAAAACTTCATAGCATAAAATATATAATATGAGCATCTGAAAATACATTTCATGAGCCATTTAAATTACATTAAAAACATCAATAGTACTCCTCATTCTACAGATAATGATTTGCAATTAATCTTCACATTATGATTGCAGAAGCATTGTTAATGCATAATGGATAATGTATTTATAATCACTCACCATTAAAGATTTGTGATATTCAGTCCACACTGTTATAACTGGTCGGGTCAGAGTCAGACTGCTGTGAATGACCAGACAGTCATAAAACAGTACGTTTTCAACTCTTTAGTATTTATTTGTCACTGAATGATGATAAATTACCTCTGTATCAAGACAGAATTAAAAACAACTTCCTTGAGTTATTGTGCCAAAATCTGATCTAATTAAAGCATACTCATTTTAGTGTTCTTAAATGTGGAGATCCAGTCAGTGCAGGTCGTGAGGTATTGCTTGAGGAATTGGTTGCGTTCAGTATGAAGGTCCCATTTCATTTTGGTTTCTTTGGCTTTGGGGTTTTTATCAATCCATTGCAGAGTGTCAGAATTAAAAGCAATAAAATCATCTCCATCAAATCCATATTTATCAAATGCTCTCAAACTCACTGTTCCATTAGGAAATTTCTCCAGTTCACAGCCAATTATTCTCTGAAGAACATGGAGCTCTATAATCACAGAACAAGAAACTTGCATAAATATACAGCAGTTACATAACATGCCTGATAACTGAAGAGTAAAGCATGAAATTCACCAGAGTCAGTGCAGTTTGACAAAGTCTTCATCTGATGTAGAAACCACTCTTTAGGCTCAGGTGGTTCTGCAGGAGCTTCAGTCCAGACAATTTCAATCAGACTCGATTTTATCCAAACACTTTCTTTATTATTGTATTGGGCAATCTGTCTGTCATCACACACACGCACAGCTTTGAACTCAGGAAATGCGTTTGCTTTGCAAAATGCTGCAAACTTGTAGTGGAGGAAATGTTTCTCTGAGGAATACAGAAAACACAAACAACAACAACGCAACATACGATTTGTAAAATGAGAGACAAAATAATGTTTCGTTTTGAGAAAACTTCTTAAATATGAACTTAAACTGCAGTTTCAATGGCCGTCATCTGTTGATCAGGAGGAAATAATCTACTGTGTACAAAAATAAAAGAACATTGTTCTTACCTTGTCTCGCGTCACTTAGAAAAGGATAAGGCAACAAAAAGGTAAAGAAGAACATTAAGTCTATAGAAAATGTTTTAAATGAGTGTCCTTCAAACATTTTTGCTGCAGACTTGCAGTTGCTCTCTAACCTACACTTCCTCTGAAGTCAAATTTTGACTTTTTTCCTGAGAATTGCAGTTTACATCTTGAATCTTTATATCATGCATTTATGAGAAAAAAGGTAACTTGCAATTCTGAGAAAAATTCAGAACTGCAAGCTTTCAACTCGCAATTGCTAGTTATAAGTCAGAATTGTGAGATATAAACTCACAATTAAAAAAAATATAAAAAAAAAAAAAAAAAAAATCTGAATCAGAATCAGAATTCCCCATCAGAATTGGACTTGAAAACTCACAATTGCAGTTTATATCTCACAACTGTGAGCAAAAAGGTCAGAATTGGGAGATGAAAACATGCACTTCTGATAATTACGTCATAATTCTAAGATATAAACTTGCAGTTGTGTGGAAAAATGAGTTTATATTGCACGGTTGTAAGAAAAAAATGCTGAATTGCATGGCCGTGTACTTGTTTCTCTGATAAATTAAGTATGCGTGTTAAATCATTTATTACACCTTAACTTGTTTTTTATGTTTTTAATGCCTTTTTTATTTTTAATGAAAGTGGTTATTAAAAAAAAATCCATTCATGATTTATTAGATTTGTTATTGAATGATGATCCACTAAATGAAGATTAAAACTAAAATAACGAGTCTGGTTTGAAAATGTAAGAAGTAGAAAGTACAGATATTTGTGTAAAAATTTAAGGAGCGAAAGTAAAATGTACTCAGGAAAATAGTAAAGTAAAGTAGTGATACCAGAAAGATCTACCTAAGTGTTTGTACTTCGCTACTTCCCATCTCTGGAAAGGAAAGGTATGGAATAGAATGAGATGCCGGGATGTATAGGATGTAAGCGGTAACAAATAAAAACAAGGTTATTGCGCATATTTTTATTGCACAATGGGGGAACAACATTTAACTGTTTGTAAGGTAGATTGCCTTTCAAGTACATCTAACAGTGAATCTAGTGTAAACTATCTTTACAGGTGTAAAAAGTACTTTTAAAATTGTATTCAAGTGAAGTATCTGGCCAAAACATACTTGAATAAAAGTATGAAAGTACAAATTTAAATTGTAGTCAAGTATTAAAAAAGTAGAAGTATACTTTTTTCCTGACAGACATACAAAAGTTTGGTTAAAGGGAGAAAACGAAACAAAATGCAATGGCACAGCTCAAACACACATATATCTAGAAAAACAACGACAATTAAAATGCAACACAGCAGAACCCACACACAAATACAGGGAAGGGGTTCAAGTGAAACTGCATCGTTTCCACCCTCATGCCATCCCTTATGACTTTCATTTATAAGATGAACACAAACTGTTCATCTTACAAAGAGTTTTAGGGAGAAGTGTATGAGACGTCAAAAAGGACACAAAAACTACACAAAGTGAATATGTAACTCATACAACTCCTGTTAGTGAATCAGTGTCTTAAGTGTAACGTAAGAAAAATAAAATAATCTAATATTTTATACTTGACTGTTGTGTTCACTTTTGAAGTGGTCCTGTCCCCTTGCATTAAACAGACTAAATATGTTTGCTTGTGTTCATCTGAACAAAGAAAATCATAAACATCTGGGACGGCATGAGTGTCAGTAAATAATGAGAGAACTTTCATTTTTGGGTGAAGTATCTTTTTGAAGATCAGAATGTGATGCAGAGGCTAGAAACATTTTCCAGACAGAATATAAGAACTTGTTGAATTAATGAGGAAAGTCATAGAATTAAAAACATACACCAATGTTTGTAAACATTTTAACAGCATCAACGTTTAATTGATTATTTGGGCATTTAGAGCAAATATTGATAATTTGCAAATAATTTGATTAATTAATGAGCAAATCATGTAATTAAGATTTTTAAAAAAAATATATATATCTATTGAAAGTCCTTATTTTTATTCAATGTGTTATATAATGACATACTGTATTATAAATACAACTTATCCACTACCTGGTAAAAACTAAACATGAATTACAATTAATTTAACCTACAATGTTCATTTAAACTTTTTTGGAGATTTGTAACATTTAATTTTAAAATGTTCTCACATTCCCTCAAAAATATATATTTTTTCTCATCACTAATTTAATTTGCACTCAAACTTGTGCATTCTGCCAAAATATGACACAGCTAATGAATCTATCAAAACAGAATAAATAATGAATAAACTTTTTTTGGGTGGAAAACATCTTTGCTACCTCAATATGTTTCCTCAGATTTTATGGCATGCATGTTTGACCTTTTCTCTTTACATATTTAATGTGCATAAGATAAAATAAAAATCTAATGTACTTTTCAAGATAAAATACATTTGTGAGAAGTAAAAAAGTACAGTTTTTCATTTAGAAATGTAATCAAGTAAAAGTACAAGTAGTCCATTTAAACTGTACTTGAATAAAGTGCAAATCCCCCAAAATAATACTTAAGTACAGTAATCAAGTAAAATTACTCAAGTATTTTACGCACCCACTATCTGATCTCCAATGTTAGTCAATGTAGTGGAATAAAAACAATACGCACTCTTTTCTACTGCAACTTAAAAGGAGGCAAGACAATGTTGTCCAAACTAGTGCTGAATTCCTGAGGTGATTTTATGTTTTATGTTTCTCTGTTTGCTGTGCAATGTCTGTTTGCTTCTCTACAATTTCGCCCGCTATTTCAAATGCGCAAGCCCTTTAAATTTGAATTACGTCTAGTTAGCTGTCAGTGTTTATCTAAGACTTTTTCTATGTACACAAAATGCCTGTTTCTCTCAAATATTGTTCCCAAATCTGTCTAAATCTGTGTTAGTGAGCACTTCTCCTTCCACCTCACAGGTGTGGCATATCAAGATGCTGATTAGACAGCATGTTATAGTGGCCTTTTTTTCTGGCCAGAGAAAAAAAAGGCCACTATAAAATGTGCAGTTTTATCACACAGCACAATTCCACAGATGGCGCAAGTTTTTAAGGAGGCATGCAATTGACATGCTGACTGCAGGAATGTCCACCAGAGCTGTTGCCCGTGAATTGAATGATAATTTCTCTACCATAATCCGTCTCCAAAGGCATTTCAGAGAATTTGACAGTACATCTAACCAGCCTCACAACCGCAAACCACGTGTAAATGCCCACATTCGATGGCGTCGAATGTGGAGGGGTGTTCTCTTCACGGATGAATCCCGGGCTCTGTCACAAAACACAAGAAAATTAGACTGAAGTAACAGAATCCTGGCACAAACAAACTAGTAATATAGACTAGTGATACATTTATGGCCAAAAATATCGGCACCCTTGCAATTCTGTCAGAAAATGCAACACTTCTCTCAGAAAATTGTTCCAATTGCAAATGTTTTGGTATTTACGTTTGCACTGCAACAACACAAAAAAAGAGAAGAAAAGTCAAACTTGATCAAATTCCACACAGAACTCAAAAATGGACTGGACAAAATTATTGGTACCTTGTCAAAATTGTAAGAAATAACCACTTTTCAAGCATGTGATGCTCCTGTAATTTGAATTTAGACACACCTGTGGCAAGTAACAGGTGTGGGCAATATAGTAATCACACTTGCAACCAGTTAAAATGCAGAAAAGCTGACTCAACCTTTGTGTTGTGTCTCACAGACAACCTTTGTGCTGATCTGCAGACACAGGGTACAACAATGTCAGCTTGCACATCTGAATGAAAAGGGGCGCTATAGTAGGAGAGCCAGGAGGACACCACTGCTGACAGAAAGGCATAAAAAAGCAAGACTAGAGTTTGCCAAAATTTATGTGACAAAACCACAATCCCTCTGGGAGAACATACTGTTGACAGATGAGACAAAAGTAAAGCTTTTTGGTAAAGGACATCACGGCACTGTATACAGAAAAAGGAATGAGGCCTTTAAAGAAAAGCACACATTCCCTACAGTCAAACATGGTGGAGGTTCAAAGATGTTTTGGGGTTGCTTTGCTGCTTCTGGCACTGGATGCCTTGACTGTGTGAATGGCATCATGAAATCTGATGATTACCAAAGGATTTTGGGGCGCAACATAGTGGCCAGTGTCAGAAAGCAGATGTCATGGGTTATCCAGCAGGACAATGACCCGAAACACACTTCAAAAAGCACTCAGAAATGTTTACAAAAACAGCACTGGAGAGTTCTGAAATGGTCAGCAATGAGTCCAGGTCTGAATCCCATCAAACACCTGTAGACAGATCTCAAAACAGCAGCTGGGAGAAGGCATCCTTCAAATCTGAATGACCTGGAGCAGTTTGCAAAAGAAGAGTGCTCCAAAATTCAAGTAGAGAGGTGTAAGAAACTCATTCATGGTTACAGGAAGCGACTGATTTCAGTTATTTTTTCCAAAGGGGGTGCTACCAAATATTAAGTTAAGGGTGCCAATAATTTTGTCCAGTGCATTTTTTTGGGTTCTGTGTGGAATTGTATCAGATTTGACTTTTCTTCTCTGTTTTTTGTGTTTGTGTGTTGTTCCAATGCAAACAAAAAAAAAAATAAATAAAATAAACGTGAGTACCAAAACAATTTTTTGAGAGAAGGGTTGCATTTTCTGACAGAATTGTTTTTGTGACTGTACAAAAACTGTATATAGCAATGACTGTATATAGCAGTAATATATACATGTCTCAGAAACATTAGATGATCTTACATTGACTTTCGAAAGAATGTAATATCATGACATTTATCTTGTAGGCTCTGTGTGCACCTGCTATTAACAGGCCTTTAAAAGCACTTTTGATCAGACCACCGATGTGACCATAAACCTTTCCGTATCCATATAGAGCTAGGAAAGATATAGCAGATTATATAGCAGTATTAAAATATTGAGTACATAAATACCAAGTTCTTGTAAACATGTTTATGTCAAGCTGCACATACTTCACATTTGATTGATAAATAGTATGGATAATCTTACTTGTAGTATGTGTCATTAAAAAAAAATTCAAAAATCTAAAATAACCAAATAAAATCACTTTCACCATGTTCACAATTTTCTATGTATTTCGTCACATACTGTCAAACTGTTCATACATATTTCAAATATCTTAAAGGGGGATATTTAGAAAAACAAGTGATTTAAAGTATCAATGATCATGTTGGACACTTAGAACTTACCATTTGACCTTTTGGTAGATGCAGTAAACAATCACAAAAACTACAGCTGCTGCTATTATTTCTGCTATAACACACCATAGAGATTCTGTTGAAGAAAAAAATCATGCATCATAAATGCTTTTAAACTGTGAACACACTTTAACCTTAATTGTTTGTAGCAATTACACAACATTATTTAAAGGGCTAATAATATGTACACATAGAAAAGGTTACTCAAAAAACATTCAGCAAATTTCCTCTAAGCTAACTCCCTGGTTTACATTCTTCTGAAACACAAGAATATCTTTCCAAAAGATCAAACTCTCACCACAAAATGTATTGTGATTTTTAGCCCACAATGTTAGAACCTGTCGTTTCAGAGTCAGACTGCTGTGAATGACCTGACAGTTGTAAGAGCCACTGTGATTTGTGTCAATCTCCACACTGAATATCATCTGAAAGGATCCATCATTATTTGGTCTGATTTCAGATGATGTTTGATTTTTAAGGACATAGTCATCTACTGTGATGTACACCTCAACATCCATAGGGTAGAAACCAGTGGCCATACAGGTCAGTTTCAGCTTACTTTGATCATCAGACACTTTCGGCACAAAGGCATGAACATCTGGTGGAGCTGCAGCAGAAAATAATAATACAATTAACAAACAAACAAACAAACAAACATTTACAAACTTAGTTTTGTCTCTTGTTCTAGAACAAAAATTTACAGATAATGTACTCACCCCCTTGCCGTCCAAGATGTTCATGTCTTTCTTTCTTCAGTCGTAAAAAATTGTTTTTTGTGGAAAACATCTCAGGATTTGTCTCCATATAATGGACTGAAGTTCCAAAATGCAGTTTAAATGCAGATTCAAACGATCCCAGCCGAGGAAGAAGGGTCTTATCTAGCGAAACGATTGGTTATTTTCATTAAAAAAATATAATTTAAATACTTTTTAATCTCAAATGCTCGCCTTGTCTTGTTCTGCCTGAACTCTGTGTGTTCTAGTTTAAGACAGTTAGGGTATGTTGAAAAACTCCAATCGTATTTTCTTATAGGACGATTCTGAAGTTGAGGGAGAACATGAGATGAGAGTTTTTCGACATAGCCTAACTGTCATGAACCAGAATACACAGAGTTCAGGCAGAGCAAGACAAGACGAGCGTTTGACATTAAAAAGTATATAAATTGTATTATTTTTCGCTAGAGAAGACCCTACTTCCTCGGCTGGGATCGTTTACAACCGCATTTAAACTGCATTTTTGGAAGTTCAAACTCGGGGCACCATAGAAGAAAGAAAAAAAAAGAAAAAAAAGCTGAAATGTTTTCTTCAAAAAACAATTTCTTTATGACTGAAGAAAGAAAGACATGAACATCTTGGATGACAAGGGGTGAGCACATTATCTATAAATTTCTGTTCTGGAATTGGACTTCTCCTTTAAGAAAACAAAAAGCAAGTCATAGCTGCTGACATGCAATCTTTGAGACAGTCAAACTTTTAAGGTCAGAGTGTAGAGAAAACCTCTGCATGTATGTAAAAAAATAATTAAAATAATTTCAACTCATTTGTATTTGTTTGTCACTGTATAAATCGCCTTTGTACTGAAACGGAATTAGAAACAATTTTCTGGAGTTACTTCAAAAACTGATCTGATAAAAACATACTCTGTTTTGTGTTGTGAAATATGGAGATCCAGTCAGCGCAGGTCTTGAGGTATTGCTTGAGGAATTGGTTGCGTTCAGTATGAAGGTCCCATTTCATTTTGGTTTCTTTGGCTTTGGGGTTTTTATCAATCCACTGCATAGTGTCAAAATTAAAAGCAATAAAATCCTCTCCATCAAATCCATATTCATCAAATGCTCTCAGACTCACTGTTCCATTAGGAAATTTCTCCAGTTCACAGCCAGTTATTCTCTGAAGAACATGGAGCTCTACAATCACAGAACAAGAAACTTACAGTACATAAATACACAGTATGCAGTTTCATAACATATCTGGTAATTGAAGAGTAAAGCATGAAACTCACCAGAACAGTGTGAGTCGGTGCAGTTTGACAAAGTCTTCATTTGATGTACAAACCAGTCTCTAGGCTCAGGTGGTTCTGCAGGAGCTTCAGTCCAGTCATCTTCAATCAGACTCGATTTTATCCAAATTCTTTCTTCATTACTGTATTGCGCGATCTGTCTGTCATCACACACACTCACAGCTTTGAACTCAGGAAATGCGTTTGCTTTGCAAAGTGCTGCAAACTTGTAGTGGAGGAAATGTTTCTCTGAAGAACACAGAAAACACAAACAACAAAAACACAACATACAATTTGTAAAATGAAAGGCAAGTTCCGTTTTGAGAAAACATCTTAAATATGAACTTAAAGCGTTTATAGTTTCAGTGTAGCCGTCATCTGTTGATCAGAAGGAGGTAAGGTATATGGAAATGAATGAACCTTGTTCTTACCTTGCCTCGCGTCGCTTAGAAAAAGATAAGGCAACAAAAAGGTGAACAAGATCATTCTTATGTCTACAGAAAATGTTTTAAATAAGAGTTCACTGAACAAGACCTTAAATAATTTAATCAAACGTCCAGTACATTTACATAAACGGCCTAACGAAAAAACCCTCACACTCTCACCAACACTTCCTCAGACGTCAGATCCGGCAGATCTGGGATTTTTTTTTTTTTGTTGCCGGTGGTAGGGAGAGGACTTAATAATATAAGCCTGTTTCTGCCACTGAATAAAAAATAAAACAAGATTGTGACTTTTTAACTTACAATTCTGTGAGTTTATATCATGCATTTATGAGAAAAAATAAATGCATGATATAAATGCAATTCTAAGAAAAAAAGCCAGAATTTCAAGATTTAAACTCACAATTGCTAGTTATAAGTCAGAATTGTAAGATATAAACTCACAACTGAAGGAAAAAAAGTTTTTTCCCTCTTGTGAGATGTAAACATGCAGTTCTGAGAATTAAGTCAATTGTGAGATATAAACTTGCAATTGTGCAAGGAAAATGTTTATACTGCACAATTCTAAGAAAAACAATCAGCGTTGCATGGCTGTGTACTTTAAACAATCAAACAATTTATTAATTTATTAAACCTTAACTTATTTTTCATGTTTTAACGACTTTTTTATTTTTAATGCAAGTGACACAGAGAATTAAAAAAAAAAAAAAAAAAAGAAAAATCATTAGGAAATCCTTGGAGTTGGTTCTGCGCTGGTCTTTCTGCTAATCTCCACAATTTAATGACATCCATCAATCTGAGAGATAAAATGCAAGACTACATATGCAACAAAAACACGTTTTTAAACAGGAGATTTAAATAATCAAATAACACATTGCATATTATTAATCTAGAAGAACTTGCTTCTCTACTATGAATAAATCACCATCCAAATCCATGAGTTTTATCGCCGAGTTGCCATGTAGGGTAGAGTGGGTGAAAACGTCCCCCTTAAGGAGTGTGTAATTTTTTTTTCTGTGAAAAAAAAGTTAAATGTGTTCTGAAAAGTTATCATAGTTTTAGTGACAATGACATAAATAAAGTATGAAAAATATCCAGAGTTTTCATGTTATTAGATTTTTAACCAAATTAAATTTGTACCAAGGGGGCGTTTCACCTCACCTACTGGGCAAAACACCCTCATAGGTGGGGTAAAATCCCACCCCAGTCTGACAAAGCTATTTGCTTTAAACATTTACAGCTAAATCTGAGTACAGGTGTTAGCTTAAAATTAAAATGAATATGATCAATAATTATGAATTACAAAATTGTAATTGCAAACACTTTGTTAGCTGATGCTAACTGGCTAGCTAACTAGCTACCTGCTGCTAACTTGAGGTAATTTTTAAATATAAAATCCAAATATTTTTATTCAACCAACTAGTCAGAATTCATCTGATGGAAAAACAAAGGATTTGATGTTCAGAACTACAGTAACTACAGTAAATGCCCATTGCTCACTGGGTGCGTGTTACCCCACTGACTATGTCTGAGAAAAAAATATATGTCATCCTAAAATTATAATTATGTTTTTATTAAATAACACATACTCCCAATCTACAGGCCCAACTGTTCTCATATCATATATAACTGTGATGTTCTACAAAACAACAACAACAGGGCTTAACATGTATTTTGATGTGCAGCTTGTCATATTAATTGAGTGTTTACCTAGGTAGCAGTAAATCAGTTACCTCACCTGAATATATTTGTACATTTGTGTTGATGTCTTCAGCGTGAAAGCAGTTCTTCGGAATGGAAATATGGCTATTTTATTTGTAAACATAATACTTTCGCTTATTTCAATTAAACAAGTTAAACAATTAAGCCAGCGTTAGTACTGACGGTGTTGTACAGTATAAACATGGCTAAAGGCGCGAAAGGCAAAGGAACACACTAACCGATTCAATTGAGTGAGTCATTTACGCTGGAACCGCTCCGATTGATCCAAACTCAGACTCGTGCCTTCAATCATTCATTTCAAGCTATTTACTAGGAGAAAACAGTTCAAAAGAGCCGATACCATTTTAGTTTCCGGGCGTAAACGTAAAGAGAAAAGCGATATAACAAAGTGATGGGTGAAGCGGGTTTTAAAACTCGAAACCGTTAAATGATGCATGCAAAGATGATTCCAAAACTGCTCCGAATTTAGTGGCGATATTGAATCGACTGGTGGAGGAACTTCATAAAAGACGGGATCGCGAAGACCATTTGATTTAGAGCGAAATTCAAGAACTGGGTCGCGAAGATCCATAAAGTGGAATCCCGGAACTGGTTACATGAATCATTTTGATTCAGATGCGGAAACTTTGGAAATGAGTTACGATTCATTTGAAGTTGATAAAGACTTCGGGCCCGGATTAAGTGTTTGAATTTAGATCGGAACGAATTGGTTAGCGAATCGATTTGATTTAAGATCGAAACTAGAGTAGTTGATTCGTCAGAGCGATGGAGCGAATTAGAATCATTTTGATTTAGTCGAAACTTCGTGGGTTAAGCGGTTCATTGATTCAGATGGAAACTTAGAATTGCGAAGGTCCTTGAGAATCATTTGGTTTAAATTCGAAACTAGGCCGGGTTAGCGATTCCGTTTTAAGATCCGGAGGAAAGTTTGCGAGTCATTTGATTTAGATGTTGAAATTTCAAAATGGGTTACGCGATTCATTTAGATCGGAACTTGAATGGATTAGCGAATCATTTGATTCAGATGCGAAACTTCGAGCAAGAGTTAACGGTTCTGGTAGTTTCAAGATGTGAAGCTTGGTGAGGATTAAGCGTGATCATTTGATTTACCGTCAGAGGAAAACTAGGCGGGTTAGCGATTCATTTAAGATCAGAACCCGGTGAGTTAGCGAATCTGTTTTGATTCAGATCGGAACTTCAGAGCGGGTTCGCAAATCTTTTTATTTAGATCGGAATATCAAAGCGCCTATCGCGAATCATTTGGTTTGTGAAACATTATTCAGATCGGGACTTAGGAGCGCTCATCGAGATCGGAATTTCAGAGCGGGTTCGTGAATCTTTTGATTTAGACTTCGGAGCGGGCTCGCGAATCATTCAATTCAGATCGGAACTTAGGCATAACGTGAATCATTTGAATGAGATCGGGGCTTTGGACCGGGTTCCATACATGACAGTATAACTCAGATTTTTTTAAAAGCCCCCCCAGTATTCAGTAAAGATGCAGTGCATTGATCAAGTGTCAAATACATTTTTAATGTTACAAAAGATTTGTATTTCCAATAAATGCTGTTCTTTTGAAAATAAAACGTATCATGTATATTATAGTTTGAAACAAATGTTTCTTTGCCTTTATCTGACTAAAAATAATTTCATAGGTTGCATTTTTTGTCTTAAACATGCATAATTACATATGTTCACACATTTTTAAAAAATTAGATAAAATCTAAAATTACACAAAATGTTCTGTTCACGAGTGTCATTTACCTTGACTTCTCAATGTATTCTTCACTCCTCTCCTGATAAACAAACTAAATATCAGGTCCAACAATATTTGAAATAGCATGTTGATATTTACACAATAAATATTATGTTTGTTCACTCTGGGTTTAGATTCAAACATGCAATAATTCATATTCTCGTGGTGTTTTATCATATTTTAAGATTTCTGACAATACTCTTGTCTAAAACTCATACTTTCAATCTTATAATACGAAAAAAAAACACAGCATAAAAATATAACTTATTACATGTTTGAAACGTCTGTAATTTAAACCGAGAGTGGAACAAACAATTGTGTTTTTTGTGTGTGTATGTAAAAGTCGGATAAAAGCAAAAGTTTTTTCCCCCCACCGTATTTGTGATGTTGAATCTCTCCAGCAGGAGGCAGTATAAGATTTAATAATGCACGTTTATTTAGAGAAAAGAATTTTTGCTTTATCTGAAACAGTGTTTGCAGCTCATTTAACTTATATATATATATATATAAATTTAATTTGAAGAAATTATTATTTTTTCACTCCTAGACTAACTGATGAATTGTTAACAATAAAACCAGAAACATGAATTAAGAGACTAATGGAGTTAAACTTCAAAATTTCATGTTGATTTAAAGCTGTATGCGGTTCATAAAAACACAACATTCACAAAATGATTTTATGATGTTTTATAAAGTTTTTAAACAAATATACACGATTATGTATATATATATATATGCATATATGTAAAAAAGTGCTCTTTTCTTGGCTTTTATAACTCTTGCTTTCATCTGCTGAATCTGAAAGTTGATATTTCATCGGCTGAACAATCAGATCCTCATTAACAGACCATCAACATTCTAAAACATCTAAATCAATCTTCGTTCTGTAAGGCACGTGTGTAAAAGTCTTTATATTTTCACATTAATAAACAAACGGCTTCACCTGAGTGTCTCAAATACAGCAGAATTCATATTTCATCTCTATAATCCTGATTATCTTTGGCTCACGCTTCTCTTTGGTTCTTTAATATATTTTCCTCTAACACTTAAATCAGCTGGATTTGATTTATCGCTCATAATCATCCTGTGGCTTTATAATACTGAACGTTCACAAATGGTCCTTTGGATGTTCCTGGTATAAGTTCACGTCCCAGAATCCTTTGCGTCAGGACTTGTGCTCCTGTTCCTCTGTTTGACTGTTTCACGTCGGCAAAGCAGATTTTCCCTGAAGCTTATAATGATTGCTAACGAGCGACTGGCGTCATACACGCGCTCTGGATATTGAGTATGAGTTCATAGCTAAATAAACATCACCTGTGCTGTACGCATGCGTGGATTTGGCGCGTTTAGTTGTTCCCGTAAAGTGCGAATGTCACACATCTGTCTGAAATGGCCTTTATCAAGTAATTCGACAAATGGGTGTCTGCGGTTTGGATCTATTTCTCATCATTCCCAGAATCCTGTGTGCTTTTGGTGTCAGAGCTGACGGGCGGGATCACGGCGCTGCTGATTTCACCGAATCGCTCCACGACGCACTGCGCCGTCAGACGAGCCTCGGGGTCGTGATCCCAACACTCCTCTATGGTGGAGCTCAGCAGCTGAATGCCCTGAGAGAGAGATACGAGATGATGATAGGGAGACATTTATAGAAAAAGTCAAAATAATAAATAATATAAATAAAAGATGAAAAAAAAAAAACATGAATTATTAAAATTAAAAATAGATTTAAATAATAAAATTATATTCAAATAAATAATTAAAACATAATAAAAAGAACATATTAAAACAAAATAAATGATAAGTAAAAAAAAATAAATACATATAAATAAAAATAACAATACAGTAGAATAAAGTATAAGTCTAAAGTATTATAATAAATTAAAACATTTAAATAAATGCATAATAAAAACATAAATTTCAAATAAATTAATACAAATTCATTTAATTAATTAAATAGATTAATAAATTAATAATACCAGTATAGCACTAATAATGTTAAGTGAAAAACAGTGTAAAAAAGGTTTATATTATATATATATAATATATATAATATAATAATTAAATAATTAAAACGAGTAATAAGGAAATGGATAAGAGAAAAACACTGTGAAAAAGGTCAAAATAATAACTAATATAAATAAGATGAAACTAAATAAACATGATTCAAATTAAAAAAAGAATTAATAATAATAAATGCATATTAAAATAAATAATTAAAACAGATAAGAACAGATTAAAAAAAATAAACTATAAAAATAATATATATATATAAACAAACATTTGCATAAAATGAATAATTAAAATGAGTAGTAATAAAATAATTAGATATATTTATAAATATTACATCTACCAGCACTGTCCTATAGCAAGTAGATATTTTAATATTATAGTTAAAATTAGTTTTTATTAATATTTTAAATTTGATTTTCATGATTTTAGTTCTATTACATTTATTAGTATAATTTAATTTTATTAATTTTGTTGTGCTTCATCATTTTTAAGTTCTATATATATATATATATAAAAGTTAAACTACATGAAAATGAGAAATGTTGCCTTGGAAACTAAACACTAAAATACATTTTAGTATTTAGTTTCCAAATAAAATAAAATATAAAAATAAAAGTTTTTTGTATTTTATTTCCAGTTGACATTTATTTTATTTAACATTAAAAAATATGTTTTTAGTTAAAAAGTCTGAATATAAACAGCTTCATCATTACAAAAGCACCAAAAGTATCTTGGGGTCTGATAATGAGGGGCTTTTAAGTTAAAAAGGTTAAGAAGTGCTGGTTTAGTGAACCGTCAGTCTCTATGAGACTAGTTTAAGTAGTTACCATGTGGTTAGTCCAGCTGGCGGGTATCTCGGGTCTCAGTCGGTCTCTGATAACATCGTCCTTCATGCTCTCCACACACAGATGATCCTTCAGCTTCCCGAACGGAGGCTCGTATTCGCGCACATCTGCACACACACACACACACACACAAACATGAGTTTGTGCACAGAGGAGGCGGGGATTAGCGAATGGCATTTTGGGAAGTGAGTCATTAGGGTTTGAAGTTGAACCAGCCATTCACAACAAGCAACACAAATCTGGCAGCTTCCTGCCACAAATTCTCTTGAATCTGATATAAAGACCCTTAAACAACAACAACAACACAGCTATAGAGGAAGTGCAACAGTGCAGTGACAGGAAGCGGGCTGTGTGACATGACGCGTGTCACGGCTGAGTTCACGACAGTGACGCTTCCTGTTTTTTTTCACACATATTTGCTGGGAACTTCAGAACAAAGCCTGATTGATGCTTTTCTTTCTCTCTCTCTCTCTCTCTATATATATATATATATATATACACACACACACACACACACACACACACTCACTGCCCTCCAAAAGTTTATAAACACCCCTGGCAAAGTGTGGTTTTGGACGATATCAGCATAAATCCTTATTTTTTGGTGCAAATACATTAAAGTAACTTGACATCATTGAAGAGCAGCAATATTAACTTTTCATTTTGATTACATAATAATGGCAATATATACATGTCAAAGTCAGACATGCCCCTTTGCCAGCTGTGATGCCTGGTTACTGGTTTAAACTTGGCCCAGGTTTTTAAAAGATTTTTGGGTCAGCACACCTTAATAGCTTCAACAATTGATTGACAATTGTTTGTGCAGAGCTGTAATAGCTGCTAATGCTGGACATTTTGATTATCTATGCCAGAGGTTCTCAACCTTTTGGAACTAAAGCCCCCCCAAACCTCCCCTATCATGTGGCCCCCCTCCCCCCTCCCTCCCTCCCTATAAAGTCTGTGAGATTGTACATTTTACATGCTAGTCTACATTTTAATATTAAGACAATTTTAAGAGTATAGTTGTTAGTTAATTATTTTATTTAATTTTATAAATTAGTCCATTTTAAATGTTATAAATAAGTCCGGGCTTCGGGACAATTTTCAAGTTACAGTTCAGACTCAGGCCGGCCTCGGGTCTGTTTTAGGCTTCTCCTTATTTTAATATTTTATACATACACCAATTATGGTGATGAAAACAAATTTCCGCGCTGGTGGAAACACCACGAGACTTCACTTTTGCTTTCACTTTCGAGACCGACTCGGAAAGCGTTTAGTGTCTCCGCCAGCAGCAGCAAATCAGCGCAGCTGGAAGATCCGCGTTCAAGCGCACGCAATAGGCTGAAAATGCCACAAAGCACCAGCAAACGTAATTACAATGAATGTTTCGGGGGAAATAAGGGGATATTTGAATTATTTATTAATAAACCAGCGTTTTCAGTGTAGCAAGGATGAAGTTGCCGATCCTGACTGGGACGCGCCTTTAGAAATGCATCTTTACAGATTACATATAGAAAGAGTTTTTGTGACAGAGCATTTGTTTTATTTCGTTAATTAATCATTTCAAGCGTTCTATAGATATATGTATCATGTCTGTGAGGTATGCATTTGCTGAGTTTCGGTTCATTTTTGTGAAGCACTCCTGTTGAGGCATTAGAAAGCGCATTATGTATTATGCGCAAAAATGACGGAATATTTTAAATTGTTTCCACTGAAAAAACAATGCAAGTCATCGCGCTGGCGCCTCAATGTCCTGCAATGTCCTGCATTGCGCCTTTAGCTTCCGCTCTCCGCACAAATTTGGGTATGCGTCTAATAGCACATATTTCTCTAAGTTTAACATTGCAACTAACATTGTTTTATACTTGAACTCTTTTGGGCCTATATCTATAGATTTTATTTTAAACAAGTCGTGATGATTTGAGAAGGCAAAATTGATCAAACAGTCCTTACTTTAAAAAACAAAAACTTTAGGCTATATTTAATGAACAAAAATGCTCCAAACGTTTTTCTAAATTAACGTAACAAAATAATGAAACGAAATAAAATCACTTTACCATTACATACAAAACTGAACTTTCAATAGTTGAAAGAGTAGTATAAGCTGTTTTGGGAGAAGGGGGGAAAAGACGGGCTCGGGCCGATAATTCTGATAAGCTGTCGGACAAGGGCCGGGCTAGGAAATGTATATGAGGCCCGTGCAGGGCTCTAATTAACATTTATCCGAATACTTTAATTATTATTCAATGTTTGCAACACAGAAATGTAACATATACCGTGTATCCTGGTCGTGAAGCTTGTTCAAACAAAGCTTAACTTACATGAGCAGAGCTCTCTCTGAATCAGCGGTTGCGCGAAAGCAGGTTTAAATATTCCGATGTGATTGCGATTTCAAAGGTTTTATAGGCATGGCGAAATCATCATCATATAGCAGTAAGATTGTGTGTGTTTGAATCGAGATCGCGACCTTTCAATGAATAATCCATATGAGTCTATAGCCTATGTATTTTTGTACGTCAAAAGTTACTCGCGCCCAGGCCCGGGCGGCCCCCCGGTTCCGCGATCCATGATTTGCGCCCCCCTTCCGATCCCTCCGTGCCCCACTGGGGGGGCGCGCCCCCCCTGTTGAGAACCACTGATCTATGCTGTCTTCAGTTGATGAACGGACAGTAAGTTACATAGTGCGTCTTCCTTCCAATAAATAGCAATAGGCTAAGCTTTGTGTTACTTTTGATATGAAACAAAGTCCCAGATTTCAAATTCTGTAAATTTCATTAGGAAATTCAAACGATAAATACCGTTTTGGCACTCTTTAATGTGGCGTGATAGATCGTTGTAGTTTCTGTGTACTCACCTGTGCGTATTTAAATGCCTTTTAATGCATTTACAAATAACTACACCTTCTGTGGTATTTATGTCTATTTTTAGCAAACTTAGACTGTGCAATATGAATCTAAATATGGATGTTTCTTACCTCCGATGGCGCTGCATCTGGACGTGATTTCCCACAGAACCAGAGACATGGAGTAAACATCGGCCTGTTTGAAGGACTCGATGTTCTCCAGGTCCATCCTGGACTCCAGCACCTCAGGAGCCATATATCGCGCCGTTCCCACCTGAGAAAGACATATAATAGACCATGTAATGATCTTGCACTGAACTTAGACATTATCTGATAGAGTTAACTTTGTTTGGTGTGTAATGCAAAATACATTTTAATGTAAAACACACTAAAGACATTTATTTTGAAATGCTTGTTTTCCGGATGTATATCACTGTATATTGTTTGTCTTTGTGCCACATTTCAGTTCAGTGTCATTTCCTCTTTAAATATAATACTTTAATTATTCTGACATCACCATCATTATTTTTTAGCATGCCGTTCACACAGACGTCACTTCTCTTACAGTCTTTAATGTTATTTCATTATTTTTACACTTACACTGGCCTCATCACGCTCAATAACACTTAACTAACTGTGAATAATAACTGTGTTATTTATGCACAAAATATTTTTAAAAATTATAATACATACACTTGTAAATATTTCTTAAATATAAACATGAATGCGTTTTTATTTATATATACATAATGATTGCACAGAGTACACACATATATTAGGCAAACTCAAACTTTTATTTTGCATGCAATAAACCGATTAATCGGTTGACAGTCCTAAAAAATTTTATTAAAAAAAAATTATAATAAACCTAACCCTACATTAATTATATATGTATATATATATATATATATATATATATATATATATAGATATATATATGTATGTATGTATATATGTATATATAGTTTCTTTATTTTAAATAATAACATACTTAGTTTATAGTATTAATGTAGAATTATAATTAATTACTACTATATATAATTATTAATAATATGCAACTAATAACTAATATAATATATTAGGTAATTGATTAATATGGAATTTTCCTGAAAATGGCCCAGTTTCTAAAACTACACTCATCAGCTTATAGTCAGTGGTGATGCTCTCAGTACGACACACTCTCACCTGTCCGCTGTTGGCCAGTTCTTCAGGAGACATGGAGTTATCGAGTCGCAAACTGAGTCCGAAGTCGCACAGGCAGCAGCTGAGGTCTGATTTCACCAGGACATTTACGCTCTTCAGGTCCCGGTGTACGATGGGCACTTTGGCGCGTCCGCACGGCGTCCGATCAGCGTGGAGATGAGCCACGCCCCTCGCCAAAGACCCGCCCAATCGGCACAGCTCGTCCCAGCCAATCATGTGCTGTGTCAGGAACTCCTGCAGGTTTCCTCGCTCATGATAGGCCGTTATCAGCCAATAGCGTCGCTCAGCCTTCCGATCCTCGGCGGTCAGAAACTGAAGCACATTTTCGTGTCGAAGCTCGGCGTCGGAGAAAATCTCCCACTCGGTTTTCCACGAGGCGTATTCTTCGTAGGGAAAGATCTTCACGGCTACCATCTGGAAGGATTCGTCCGTCGTTCCCTGCTTGAGTTTGGCTCTGTAGACTTCGGCGAAGCGGCCTTTACCGACTATAATGTCCAGCTGGATTGGAAGAAGCTCCGTGTTGTGGTTCAGGCTGTTGGCGTTGGCCGAGCTGCTGTCGGATCGGTCGTCGTCGCTCATGATCGCACAAGTCTCAATGTCGATGCCTTTGGTCTTAGGCGCTTTGAGACTCTGCTGGCGGAAAACACGGTAGCAGTAGAAGGTCGAGAGGAGAACGACGACAGCGATCAACGCAGGAACCACAGTGATCAACAGCACCAGTGGGGGATCCTTCCTAAAGCCTCCTGGACCTGAAGGAGCTGAAAATGTACAGGAATTTGAGAGGAAAATGAATGACTCTTCACTAAAACCAGAATGATTAGAAACATTCTTAGTCCCTGAAATAAGGTTGAAATAAAATATAAATATTAGATGAAAAAACTAAAATACTAAGACCACAAAACCAGCCCTAAGTAGCACGGGTGTATTTGTACAGTAGCAACAGACAAAAATACAATGTGTGGGTCTGATCAATTTTTCTGTTATGCCAAA
This sequence comes from Labeo catla, assembly GCA_012976165.1. NCBI lineage: Eukaryota > Metazoa > Chordata > Actinopteri > Cypriniformes > Cyprinidae > Labeo > Labeo catla. The sequence continues at coordinate 44,011 of VONZ01000537.1, forward strand.
AATCATCAGGATATAAAGTAAAGATCATGTTCTATGAAGATATGTTTTTAATTTCCTACTGTAAATATATAAAAAATTAATTTTTGATTAGTAATATGCATTGCTAAGAACTTTATTTGGACAATTTTAAAGGCGATTTTCTCAATATTTAGATTTTTTCAAATAGTTGTATCTCATAAAATATTGTCTTATGCTAACAAACCATACATGAATGGAAAGCTTATTTTTTCACATGATGTATACATGTCAGTTTCATGAAATTGAGCCTCATGACTGGTTTTGTGGTCCAGGGTCACATATAACTATAAGTAGTAAAACTGAAATAATAATAAAAAAAGAAAACATTTAATTCAATATAAACAGTCATATAAAAAAAGCTGACAAAAATGACAAAAGTACATAAAATTACTAAAAAAAAAAAACATTTATTATTTATTTAGAACTAAAAATAAAAAAGTTAATTCAAAATATTAATAAAAAACTATTATATATATATATATATATATAACTGATTATTATCAGAGCACGAACTGAAAAAAAAATAAAAAGCATCCCCTTTGTAAACATGCTGTGTATCATGTAAAACCTATCGTGCAATTAAATGATAAAATACTCTGTGTATAATCATTTCTAAATTAAATAACGACGATTGGCCAATCAGAGCTCGGTATTAACGAGCTGCGTGCTTGTTCACGCATGTTGTCGTCATTTTTCACGCAAAATATTTTGAGCGCAACTTCTGACGTTCTTTAAAAAGAGCTCAACATAATAAGGTGGTATTTCATTGATTAGATTTTAAAGATATTCCCCTGATATTATAACGTTATTGTGCTTTACTATGTGTGACTGTGAGGATGAGGGACGAACTGAGAGGAAGAGATGAGGGATGCATTACATGCAGAAACTAGATAAAAAAAATTTGTCAAGACAAACTTTAAGTTGGCTGGAGAAAGCCGGAAAAGAAAATTTAAAGCAGGGGTCACCAAACTTGTTCCTGGTGGGCCGGTGTCCTGCAAAGTTTACCACTAACTTTCCTCAACAAACCTGCCTGAAAATTTCAATTATACCTAGTAAGACCTTGATTAGCTGGTTCGGGTGTGTTTGATTAGGGTTGGAACTAAACTAGGCAGGGTCACCGTATGGTGACCCCTGGTTTAAAGAGTTAAAGTTAAGTTAAAGAAGTTAAGAATAAAAAAAAGTTTTAAGTTTGATGGTTTTCAGTCTGAAATTCAGTTTCAGGTTTAAAGTAGTTTTAAAAGGTTAACGTAAAAAGTCTAGCAGGATTAGTTGTTAGCATGTTGTTAGCATCCCTGGTGAAAAAAACAGCATGTGCTGGTAGCTATGTTTTGATGTTGGGATGCTGGTTAGGTATGTTTTGATGCTGGTTTAAGCTGGTCTGTGCTGGTCCTTAGCTGGTTTATGCTGGTCCTTGACCAGCAACATAACCAGCATGAACCAGCAAAGGACCAGCTTAAACCAGCATCAAAACATAGCTACCAGCATATGCTGTTTTTTCACCAGGGATGCATATTTCTAGCATGGTTAGCAAGCTGCTAGCATGTTGCTAACATGTTTCTAGCATGATAAAACAACTGCTAACATGTTTCTAGCATTATTAACAATTTGCTAGCATGTTTCTAGCATGACTAACAAGTTAACATGTTTCTAGCATGATAAGCAAGTTGTTAGCATGTTGCTAGCATGTTGTCAGCATGATTAGCATGTTGGTAGCATATTTCTAGCATGATTAAACAATTCCCAGCATGGTTTTAGCATTATTAGCAAGTTGCTAACATGTTTGTAACACAATTAGCAAATTGTTAACATGTTGCTAACATGTTTTTAGCATGATAAAACAACTGCTAACATGTTTCTAGCATTATTAACAATTTGCTAGCATGTTTCTAGCATGATTAACAAGTTAACATGTTTCTAACATGATAAGCAAGTTGTTAGCATGTTGCTAGCATGTTGTTAGCATGATTACCATGTTGGTAGCATGTTTCTAGCATGATTAAACAATTGCAAGCATGTTTCTAAAGATGATTGCAGTTGCTACTATGTTTCAATTACGATTACAAGATGATATTAACAAGTTGCTAGCATGTTTCTAGCATGATTAACAAGTTGTTAGCATGTTGCTAGCATGTTGTTAGCTTGATTAGCATGTTGGTAGCATGTTTCTAGAATGATTAAACAATTGCTAGCATGTTTCTAACATGATTAGCAAGTTGCTAACATGTTTTTAACATTAGTAAGTTGCTAGCATGATTAGCAATTTGCTAGCATGTTTCTAACATGATTAGCAAGTTGCTAGCATGTTTCTAGCATGATTAGCATCATAATTAGCAAGTTGCTAGCATGATTCTGGTTGCTAGCGATAGATAGATAGATAGTTTGAATGAGTTTAAATGGATTAGAAATACAGTACATAGAAGGGAAGTTTGATTGAGTCTCAAAGGATTCTGGGAGTTTTGTCAGTTGGAGTTTGAATAGTGTTGCTCATTTGAACATTCCGTCAATGTAAGTCTATGGGATTTTTCCCAGTTTTAATCGTCATTTTTAGGAAAATCGTAAGTCCGATCAGTTAGAAAAGATATAGCACACTCGGTCAGATCAGTCTGAAGATCTGGGCTGAGTTTGGAGTTTGTAGAGTTAAAGCTCTAGGACGAATTAGTGTCGACACATTTAGTCTCAGAAGTATAATAAGAAGTTTAAAAAGCATTTCAGTAAGTTCACTTTCTCAAGCCAACTTAACGATCACCTGTTCTAATTCACGCTAGCTCACATTTGTGTCCGTGACTTAGCAAAAACAAACAAAAACACGTTGTGAGAGTCCAAAAGCATTCATTGCATGATGAAGCCTATTAGAATGCATTTAGAATGTCTCTAATTCGAATTACGAAAGAAATCATAGTCCTGTCAGTTTTTTATCTTTTATCTGATATAGCATAGGCCTAGTTAATAACACCACACAAGAATCAGCACGTGTGTGAGATCGTCCATGTTAAATTAATTTTATACAACAGTTCAACAGACAAGATGATAATTGAGTCGTCAGTTACATTTTAGACACATTGTCTTTTTTTCTGTTTTGCAAATTAATCAGCTCCAAACAAAGCCGGAGGAGTGCAGAGCAACACTGCATGACGGAATGAATCTTTTTTTGAACGAATCGAGTGAATCGAATATTCAATGATCCGTTCATAAGGACTGTCAACTTGCTAGGATTTAATGAATCATTTATTAAAATAGACACTTGTCGCCACCTATTGGCAGTTTTATTTATTAAAAATCCCCCCATCAATATTATATTAATTTTTGACAATAACGCATACTTCTAAATAAGCGGCGTCATTTAGGTCATTTGGCACTCAGGCATACAGATTGTGTGCATGCAAGTGTGCGTGCATTGGTTTAACCTACATTGGGAAGACTAAATGTCTCCACACAACCACAAAAACAAAAAAACTTTTGACATTTTAGGCCCCACAAGGAAAACCGCTCATAAACCATACAGTAGGTCATTGAATAAAGATTATTTTTGGTTAAATAAAATTGTGCTTAATTTAACCACTGATTGCTATAGTAATAATAATAATAATAATAATATATTATTATTATTATTATTATTATTATTATTATTATTAAAAATCACAGTATTTACCATTCCTACTGACAGAGGAGCTTTATTTATTTATTTATGAGAAAAAAAAACTCTTCAAAATGTTTTTTTTTTTTTTTTATGTCTTGTCATTGAATAATTAGTTTAAGCTGTCATAATTATGGATATAGTTAGGCACCATAATTAATGTATCATTAATAAAAACAAAGCTGTGATGTACAGATGTGATCTCTGTTCAGTCATTGTCTAATATAACCAATCATATATACTTAAATGTATTACAGTATGCAAAATGCACAGTTTTTATATATGTGGATAATGTTGTTACCTGAAATAATGTTGAAATAAAATATAAATATTAGATGAAAAATAAAATAAATAAAAAAGAAAAAGAAAAAGAAAAAAGGAACTAAAACTGAAGTAAAAAATTAAAAAATGAAACCTAAATGGTATATTTTTTTTTTTTACAAAAATTACAAAAGCAAATAAAATTACTAAAAATTAAACTAATAAATAAAATTAAAAATAAAAATAAAAGTTCATTTGAAATATTAATAAAAACTATAATAGTATACAAATAAAACTGATTACTATTATTATTATTATTATTACTATTAAAAATAATAATAATAATAATAAACAATAATAATAGTAATAATAATTAAAATGTCACTGGTTACCATTACTGTCAATGAAGATTTATTTATTTATTCATATATTTATTTATGAGAAAAACACTCTTCAAAATGGTCTTTTTAAAAAATATTTGTCATTGAATAATTTGTTTAAGCTGTCATAAATATAGATATGGTTAGGTATATTAAAAAAAAAAAAAAAAAAAAAAAAAAAAAAAACATTTTTATGTATATTCATAATTCATGATTATGAATAATTATCATTATGAAAAGGAGGCTAACAGACAGTAGTATGACTAAGTATGACTTCCTGGAGTAAAAGCATACAGGGAACAAAACAAAAGCTGATAAAAGGTGTAGTTATTAGTATCGTTAGTGACATTAAACCTTTGAAACATGGTCAAAGTTTTGTGCAGAGTTTTGTTTAGAAGCAACTAAACTAGAGATACACAAACAGAATTAGCATTATGCTTAGGTCTCATATTTTGCAATAATTATGCAATTTTATTGAATAGTCTGTGAAACGTGTTTGAGAATGCAGAAAGTGATGTTATTCCTCTTTTTTCTTGTTTTTTTTCTCACTTCAATTTCTCAGAAAACATTTGGAAAAAAAAAAAGTTGCTTCTCATGAAAACATGTCTTGATTCAGAAACATTCACATATTCTTACTGGAAAACAAGACAAAAATACAAAGACTGACCATCATTTTTGTAGTGTTTATATTTGGATGTACAGACATTTTGATCGCATATTTTCTACACCAAAAGTTTCCTCTCAGAATCACATGATGCAGCTTCCTGTTCAACGAATCTAAAACGAGATTCTAGCCGTTTCTGACAAAGAAAACGCGAGTGGTGCTTTCCTTGTGCAAAACTCCCTACAGTAAACACAGTGATGCGCGACCCCAAACAAACCGCACACGTGCAGACGCAGAAGCACAGAAATAACACGCGGCTATAAAAACAACATTTCTGCATGCGATGATTTTTAGACAGACAGGAAACCACACGTCTGAGCGCTTCGGCAGCTCCGCAGAGATATTATAGAAAACCACTTGCACAATTTGCCCGACGAATGCTTTTAAAATGTCCTACATGCAGCGTGAAAGAGTCAAAACTGTGACATGAGTCTTAATATTCTTATTCTGATTGAGAACTGCCCACTTAGACAGGAAGTGAACAACTGACTAATACATCACTGTTCAGAAGTTTGGAATAATTACCATTTTTTATGTTTCTGAAGGCTGCATTTATTTGATTAAAAATACAGTAAAAATCAGTAAAATTGTGAAATATTATTACAATTTAAAATAGTTGTTTTCCATGTGAATATCTGTTAAAATGTAATTTATTTCTGTGATCAAAGCTGAATTTTCAGCATCATTACTCCAGTCTTCAGTGTCACGTGATCCTTCAGAAATCATTCTAATATGCTGAGGAAACATTTAATTGTTCATGATATATTTCTGAAATCGTGATCTATTTTATTTTTCAGCATTCTTTGATGAATAAAAAGTTCAAAAGAACAGCATTTATTTGAAATAGAAATCTTTGTAACATTACAAATGTCTAACTTTTAACTTTTACTGTAACTTCTGATCAATTTAACAACCTCGCTGAATAAGATAATTTCTTGAGTGTCTTACCATCAGTGAAGAAGAGCTTATCGTTACACTCTTCCTGACTGCAGGAGCAGATGTAGAAATCGTCCTCCATCCCCTTCACCTGCTTCATCTGACAGACGCTGTTGTTGTAGTCCGTCAGATACTGACCGCGAAACGGAAAGGCTGGATTGTGACAAACCGTCTCAATGGTGGCTCTCCCGTTATTTCTCCTCCTGAAACACAAAATGCACATTATGAGTTATGATTGGATTTTTTGTCAATCTGAGAATACCAGAAGTGAAAATCCACCAAATATATACTACGTTAAAAGTATATTTATTTATTTATTTTAAAAAGAAACTATTACTTTTATTTACAGTGTTCGTACAGATACTGTAAAATGAAATTCCAGGACTTTTAAGGACTTTTCAAGCACTACTTTTTTTATTTTGAAGGTCTTCCATCAGAGATTTCACTTATTTGAAAAAAAAAAAAAACTGAATCAGATCAATAAAAATACACTAATAAAAACATAAATAAAGTGAAGCACATGCAAAGTATTACAACTAAATTATTACAAAGTGTACTACACCTATACTGTAGATTAATTTTCTTAAGGGATGTATGTGTTGTATGTGTTTATACATTCTTTTTTATTTTATTTATTTTTTATTTGTTTATTTTATTTGTTGTTATAACTGTACTGCCTTAACGGTTTTAAGTTTTCTACTGTTTAAGGAAAAAACAAAAAAAACAAAAAAAAAAACAGAAAAAAGATTTGCAAAATCAAGCCGAAATCCTGATATGAAACAAATGATTCACGAACCCGCACCGATGTCCCGATCTGAATCAAATGATCCGCGCTACTAAGTTCCGAACTAAAGCAAATGATTCGCAATCCACGCTCTGAAGTCGCGATCTGAATTATGATTCGCGAACCATCATTTCAGATCAGGAGTCGGAGCACAGATTCGTGAATCATTTCGCGAATCATTCAATTCGAACGATCTAAGTCACGAGTTTGAATCAATCGGAGCGGCTCCGGCGTAAATGACTCAACTGATTTGGTTCATCTGTTCCTCTTTTCGCATCTTCAGCCATGTTTACACAGCACTGTCAGTACTACTGCTTACTCAGCTCGATTGTTTCCTGACATTAACTGAAGTAAGCGAAAAAGGCATGATGTTTTCTGAATTTTGCCTAAAAAGATGTTTGCTTATTGACAAAATGAACACTTATTTCATAGATGCATTGTCTTTTAGTAATTCAAGCACTTTTCAAGTACCTCTTCAGGAACATTGCTATTTTTGAGGGTTTTCCAGGCCTTAAATTTCAAAATAGTCAAATTCAAATACTTTAAGCACCTTGTACGAACCCTGTATTCAGCAAGGATGCATTAAATTGATCAAAAGTGGCAGTAAAGACATTTAATAATGTCACAAATGATTTCAGTTTCAAATAAATGCTGTTCTTTTGAACTTTCTATTCATCTGTGAATACTAAAAAATCAAATGTGTGACGGTTTCCACAAAAATAATGGACAGCACAACTGTTTTTCAAGCAGCAAATCTGCAAATTAGAATGATTTTTGAAGGATCATGTGACACTGAAGACTGGAGTAATGATGCTGAAAATACAGCTTTGATCACAGAAATAAATTCCATTTGAACAGATACTCGCATGGAAAAATGGTATTTAAATTGTAATAATATTTCATAATTTTACTGATTTTACTGTATTTTTTGATTAAATAAATGCAGCCTTGGTGAGGAGAAAAGTCTTCTTTCAAAGAATTAAAAACTCCTGAACTTTTGAAGAGCAATGTATATTATATTGTTATGTAACATATTAGCTGAAAGCAACGGTTTGGAGTTTAAGCATCTTAATGATGGATCTATTTCAGCTTTTGTCCTCTCAAGATGTTAACTTATGGACTGGAGTGGTGTGGATTACTTGTGGATTATTGTGATGTTTTTATCAGCTGTTTGGACTTTTCCAGCAAATGTTCATTTTTGGCTGAATTACTCCTTTCGGTCACGTCATGATCACTCTGTATGTTTTCACTCTCAGAGTTTGTCTGAACTGAACTATTTCCTGCGGGATTGTCTGGAAGTCAGACAGGATTTCCTGCATCACAGTGAAGCCATTTCCTGATTAACACAGTCGTGGTCGACATACGGCCACTGAGACTGAATGAACAGAGCTCACATAGCGATTGATATCGGAAACACGAATGTCTAGACAGCAGTGATAGTGAATGGAGATTCTGCTTCTCAACACTGTAATTTGAGATTTAGATGTGCAGATTGAGTCTGTAAACAAAAACATAGATGTAAAACAGAAAACTGACACGTACCAGGCACTGACGCACACCTCGTTGGGTTTCTCGCAGATGGAGTTGACAGTGCACGAGGAATTGCAGACGCCGGTGGCGTTACACTCTGTCAGTTCAATGTCACAGAACTTACAGAGCTGAGAGAGTTTGAACGGTCCTGACGCAGTATCTGACGCAGACACTGCAAAAACACACAGAAAGAGAAAAATACATATTAATATCTGAATTCTATCATTCTGTCTGTAACCTTTATTTCAAATAAATTACACTAAGAACTCTAATATTATTTACT
>VONZ01000537.1:55000-157500 GCA_012976165.1 Labeo catla
TATATTATATTATATTATATATTTTATATATACACACATATACATATACATATATATAAGTACTAAAACTAGTAAAACTCAAATAAATATTAATAAAACTTAAGATATTTACAAAATATACAAACTAATATTAAACAAAAACTAAATGCATAAAAAAAAACTACAAAAAAAAAAGACAAACACAACAAAATGATTGAAACTAATGCTAAAAACACGAAATGCTAAAAAACGAGAATGAGGCATCAGTTTACTGTTGGGTATTTGACAGTAAACTGATGTGTAGATGCAATGTAGTAATTTCTCAGGGATACAAAAATAAATATATGATTACTGGATGCCACAGTGAATTATTGCCATCAGATGTTTATCATTAAATAATGCATTCACCTTCACATGTTATTTACAAACATAGCAGCCAGTGCACAGTAAATTACAGTAGTTTTAAAACTAGTATGTAAAACAGTTGCATACTTGATGTGTGTCCAGTAAACATGCAGTAATAGTAAGAGTAAGTCAGTTACGTTCAGTCAGCTGATTTACATCAGCGTTTGTGTATTTTGGGTTGTTCCTGTATCTTGCTGCATGGAAAGCAAAACAAGCTCACGTTGCGTTTTCTGTTTTCATGTAACAGTCACTACAAACCAAACTATAACACCCATGATGCAGCAGTGTACAGGTTAGTTTGCATCTAGTACTCATCTATATCAAAGATGGTTCAGAAAAAGAGTTTTCTAGTTCATATATCTGTAAAGAACTTACAGTAAAGGAATCATTCACCCAAAAAATGCAAATAAGGGAGAGTGATTTAATCATTTTTAGGCATGGTATCCCTTTATGAATGATTCAGATTGAAAACTTTTTGGTTTGGTTTTGAAAAAGGGGCTTCTTTATCTCAAGGCACACTCTTTATTGTTAGTTCTTAAAGGAATAGCTCAGCCAAAAATGAAAATTTGCTGAAAATGGATGAGATTGTTGCTTCATCAAATTTGTAGAAATGTGTTCCATTACTTGCTCACCAATGGATGTGAATGGGTGCCGTCAGAATGAGAGTCCAAACAGCTGATAAAAACAATAATCCACAAGCAATCCACACCACTCCAGTCTATCAGTTAACATCTTGAGAAGACACAAGAAACAAATCCACCATTAAGATGTTTTAACTAAAATACTATAATCCATAATAACACTTCCTCCAGTGAAAAAAAAAATTTCCTTTTGTCTCTCACATTAAAATCCACAAACATATTTGTTTAGAGCGGTTTCGGTGCTTGATCTGGGCAGATTTCTCTCGAGATTCAGACCAAACAACTTATTTTTTTTAAGTGGAGGAAGTGTTATTATGGATCACGGACTCATATTTCAGTCTGAAGCAATGATTTAAATTAAAAAAAAAAAAAAACGTCTTCATGGATATGTTTCAGCTTTTGTCTTCTCAGGATGTGAACTGATGAACTGTGGATTACTTGTGGATTATTGTGATGGTTTTTTATCAGCTGTTTGGACGCTCCTTCTGACGGCACCCACTGGACTCCACTGGTGAGACAGTGATGGAATGCAACATGAAGAAACAAACTTATTCACATCTTAGATGGCCTGAGGGCGAGTATATTTTCAGCTAATGTTCATTTTTAGGTGAACTTTTGCTTTAAGTAAAGAATGCTGCATCACGTCTGAGAGCGTGTTGGAACAAACCCCACAGCAGCTGCATGATTCATGTTCACGAGTGCATCATACCAGACGGCGGCGCAGACGTCATATGGACTCGGGCAGACCTTTGATACACTGCAGTTCGCGAGGCACTGATACGACTTGCAGTTCGCCGGCTGAGGGCCACATGACTTACACACACTGTGCGGATTGGCTGTGTGGAGCAGAGCTGATGCACCTGTGAGACACAAACAGATCTGAGATCAGAAAGTATCGAGATACTATTATAGCTTTTATTAATATTTTGAATTTGTTTTTATTTTTATATTTTCTTTTTTTAGCTGTAGTTAAACTTTTAGCAATGTGTATTTACTTTAGCAATGTGTATAAACTTTTTTTTTTAAATGTGAATTTTTTTAATTTTAAGTTAAACTATATGAAATCAGAAATAAAATAGCTGAAATTATTTTTTATTATAACTTTTTATATATAATTTTTTTAATTAACTATAATAACCCTGGATCAGACAATAAGTACAGGTGCATCTCAATAAATTGGAATGTCATGGCAAAGTTCATTGATTTCAGTAATTCAACTCAAATTGTGAAACTTGTGTATTAAATAAATTCAGTGCACACAGACTGAAGTAGTTTAAGTCTTTGGTTCTTTTAATTATGATGATTTTGGCTCACATTTAACAAAAACCCACCAATTCACTATCTCAACAAATTAGAATATGGTGACATGCCAATCAGCTAATCAACTCAAAACACCTGCAAAGGTTTCCTGAGCCTTCAAAATTTTCAGTTTGCTTCACTAGGCTACACAATCATGGGGAAGACTGCTGATCTGACAGTTGTCCAGAACACAATCATTTACACCCTTCACAAGGAGGGTAAGCCACAAACATTCATTGCTAAAGAAGCTGGTTGTTCACAGAGTGCTGCATCCAAGCATGTTAGCAGAAAGTTGAGTGGAAAAAAAATGATGCACAACCAACCGAGAGAACTGCAGCCTTGAGAGGCTTGTCAAGCAAAATCGATGAGCTAAGGAGAAGAAGAAATGGACTGTTGCCCAGTGGTCCAAAGTCCTCTTTTCAGATGAGAGCAAGTTTTGTATTTCATTTGGAAACCAAGGTCCTAGAGTCTGGAGGAAGGGTGGAGAAACTCATAGCCCAAGTTGCTTGAAGTCCAGTGTTAAGTTTCCACAGTCTGTGATGATTTGGGGTGCAGTGTCATCTGCTGGTGTTGGTCCACTGTGTTTTTTGAAAACCAAAGTCACTGCACCTGTTCACCAAGAAATTTTAGAGCACTTCATCAGCTTTTTAAAGATGCTGATTTCATTTTCCAGCAGGATTTGGCACTTGCCCACACTGCCAAAAGCACCAAAAGTTGGTTAAATGACCATGGTGTTGATGTGCTTGACCTAAACCGCATAGAGAATCTATGGAGTATCGTCAAGAGGAAAATGAGAAACAAGACACCAAAAAATGCAAATGAGCTGAAGGCCACTGTCAAAGAAACCTGGGCTTCCATACCACCTCAGCAGTGCCACAGACTGATCACCTCCATGTCACGCCGAATTGAGGCAGTAATTAAAGCAACACGGGCCCCTACCAAGTATTGAGTACATATAACAGTAAATAAACATACTTTCCAGAAGGCCAACAATACATTAAAAATGTTTTTTATTGGTCTTATGAAGTATTCAATTTGTTGAGATAGTGAACTGGTGGGTTTTCGATAAATGTGACGCAAAATCATCACAGTTCAAAGAACCAAAGACTTAAACTACTTTAGTCTGTGCACTGAATTTATTTAATACACAAGTTTCACAATTTCAGTTGAATTACTGAAATAAATGAACTTTTCCATGACATTCTAATTTATTGAGATGCACCTGTATTGTGTTTATTTGTTGTTAGTTAGGAGATGATGTTGATAGTTAATGTGATTTGTCAAAAACTGACTACATAAATCCACTGAAAATCACCAAAACACCAGCTGACTCACAGACATTATGCACACTGCAAAGTGACGTTAGTTTAGACTCCAAACACATGTGCTAATTAAAAAGACATTTTCTACAGCAACAAGCTTCTCAGGATCTGATGACGTAACCGTCTCAACATTCGCCTGAATTCGGCTTCAGCCTGCCAGGAAAATAAACGCAAACACATGCTGCGTCACCATTTGCTGCGTTAAATGGACGCTGAGCTTTGGGAAATGAGATATTGGGATTGTCAGGATCTCTTAAAGGCAACCACAGATTTTTTTTTTTTTATTTAATTATTTTTATTTTTTGAAATTGAGATTAAGCTGAATAAATAAGTTTACCATTGATGTATGGTTTGTTAGAATACGACAATATTTGGCCGAGATGCAACTATTGGAAAACCTGAAATCTGAGAGTGCCAAAAAATCTAAATATTGAGAAAATCACCTCTTGTCCAAATTAACTTTTTTGCAATGCATAGTACTAATCAAAAATTAAGTTTTGATACAGTTACGGTAGTAAATTTACAAAATATCTTCATGGAACATGATCTTTACTTAATATCCTTTTGGCATAAAAGAAAAATCTATAATTTTGACCCAGTGTATTTTTGGCTATTGCTACAAATATACCCGTGCTACTTATGACTGGTTTTATGGTCCAGGGTCACCACTTACATACAGTTATTAGCATTATATTTTAATAGAATTAATTATATCATTATTTTATTGTTTTATCTGTATCTTCATTTTGTATTAATATTTTATAATATATTTACTTTTATATTTTCTGTTTTTTTTAAAAAACACATCTATGTAGTTTTTATTTTTTTTATATTTCATTTTTAGTTAATTTAATACGTCAAGTTAAAAAAATAAAAACAAGAAAATGTAAAATGTATTTATTATACAATTTATATAATAATTTATAATTTTATTTATTCTAATAATAATTGTAATAATTCCATTATTTATTGTTTTATCTGTATCATCACTTTATATTAATATTTTTAATGCATTTATTTTTATGTTTTCAGATTTTTAAAAACGTCTATGTAGTTTTTATTTTATTTAATTTTTAGTTAATGCAATACATCAAGTTAAATTAAATGAACTATTTTTAATGTTTTTATTTTTATATTTTCAGATTTTAAAAAAAAACATGTCTATATAGTTATGTAATTTTTAGTTAATTTAATACATCAAGTTAAACTAAACGAGATAAATGTTTAATTTGTTATTACATAATTTATACAATAATAAATAATTATATTTATTATTATTTATTTAATATTTTTTTATTTTACTATTTAATTAATTTAGATACTAATAAATAATTATATTTATTTTATTCATTATGTATTTATCATTAATTAAATTACTATATATTTTTATGGTTTTCCATTTAGTTAACCATAATATTTAATTTCAGATAGGCCTACCCTTATTTTATTATGGCACCACAATAGTACTAGTTAATAGTTAAATTGTGTTAAATATTCGAACAAGATCCCACAATAATGTAATATAGTTCTACTGCCGTACCAACTTAGTTACAAAATATTATCATGTGTTTAAAGCATATTTCACACGACTTTAGTATCACGTCACAGTGCATTTAGGAAATAAAAACATGAACTACTACTAATCAGACAACAGGAACAAAATTGGATTAGCCTAGTTCCAAACACACCCACCCACCCACGAGGAAACGTGTGTCAGACTCGTGTTGTCTGAAAGTTTTAGATACTGAAGAGGAACTAATAATTAATACATTTACACCCCATAAACACTGAGCTTGACGCGACGCGACGCGACGCGACGCGACTCGCTAACGCTCCGGTGAAACGCTCGCGCTCACTGATCATAGCGCCGTCACCGTCAGCGCGTCGCGTCGCGTCGTAGTAACGAGACTGAAGCGGAAACTCACCAGACATCAGATACACGAGAAGAACCGATCCAAAACCGATCGCACCGAACCACTCCATGACACGCTCAATCGCGTTTGACCCCGGATCGATGCTCTTATATCGGCTCGAGCCTCATTCTCCTCCCTCATCTGAGAGGAAGCGCGCGGAGATGGACGTGAGTCACAATTGAGACAGGAAATGCTCATGAAGAACGAGCGCTGAGGGAGGAGGAAGCGCCTCTTTTCCTGCTTTACTTTCTCAAAACTGCTGCTGCGTCTGTGTCAAAACATACTGCGCTCACTCACTAGACAACACCTCAGGACAGCTCTAAAGCTGGTCAGCAGCCTACATAGACAGCATTACTGGGCATTATTCTCAAAACCTAACAAGTTGCCTACATAGACAACATTTTAAGACATCTCAAGTGAGTTTACTATTTGTATCATATTCTCAAAACCTGCAAGTTGCCTACCTAAACAACATTTCTGGGTGTCAGTCTCAAAACCTAGAGAGTTTCCACACAGACAGCACTTTTAGGCATCATCATAACCTAGTGTGTTTCCTAAATAGACAGCATTTCTGGCCATCACAGTCTCAAAACCTAGTGAGCTGCAAAACATGTCTGGCATTACAGTCTCAAAATCCATCGATTTATCTATATATACAGCATTTATGTGCTTCATATTCTCAAAACCTAGTGATCTTATAACCTAATAAGTTTTGGCTATGTAGGCAACTCACTAGGTTTTGACGCTATGATGGCGGGAAATGCTGTTTATGTAGGAAACGCTCTTTGAGACTATGATGTCTAAACATGCTGTCTATGTAGGAAATCCAACAAGTTTTTAGAGTATGACACCAAAAATGTTGTTTCTGTAGGAAACTCACTGCCTATCAATTGTTTAAAATGCTATCTATTTAGGGTGCTTACCAGCATTTCTAAGCATTCTAGTATCAAGACCTAGTGAGTTTACATAGAAAACATTGTAGGCGTCCTATCTCAAAACCTAAAGAGTTTCCACACAGACAGCATTTGTTTTATGCATCATCATTACCTAATGTGTTTCCTACATAGACAGCACGTCTGGCCATCATAGCCTCAAAACCTAGTGAGTTGCCTACATAGACAGCATATTATTTTATAACCTAACCTAATTTTGGTTATCGGCAAAGCTGGTCAGCAGCCTACATAGACAGCATTAATGGGCATTATTCTCAAAAAAACCTAACGAGTTGCCTACATAGACAAGAATTTAAGGCATTTTCAGTGAGCTTACTATTTGTATCATATTCTCAAAGCCCAGAAGTTACCTATAAACATCATTTCCTTGTGTCAGTCTCAAATCCTAGAGAGTTTCCCACACAGACAACACTTTTAGGCATCATTGTCCCATAACCTAATGTGTTTCTTACATAGACAGCATTTCTGGCCATCACAGTCTCAAAACCTAGTGAGCTGCAAAACATATCTGGCATTATATTTTTAAAACCCATTGATTTATCTACACAAGACAGCATTTATGTGCTTCATATTCTCAAAACCTAGGGATTTCCTAATAAGTTTTGGTTATGTAGGCAACTAACTAGGTTTTGACGCTATGATGGCGGGAAATGGTGTCTATGTAGGAAACACTTTAGGCTTTGAGACTATGATGCCTAAACATGCTGTCTCTGTAGGAAATCCAATAAGTTTTAAGAGTATGACACCAAAAATGTTGTTTATGTAGAAAACTCACTGCCTATCAATTGCTTAAAGTGCTATCTATTTAGGGTGCTTGCCAGCATTCTAGTATCAAGACCTAGTGAGTTTACATAGAAAACATTTTTAGGCATCCTATATCAAAACCTAGTGAGTTTCCCACACAGACAGCACTTTTAGGCATTGTTGTCCCATAACCTAATGTGTTTCCTACATAGACAGCATTTCCGGCCATCCCATGCAAAACATTTCTGGCATTACAGTCTCAAAACCCACTGATTTATCTACAAAGACAGCATTTATGTGCTTTATATTCTCAGAGCAACTCATTAGGTTTTGACGCTATGATGGCCAGAAATGCTGTCTATGTAGGAAATCCAGTAAGTTTTAACAGTATAACAACTAAAATGTTGTTTATGTAGGAAACTCAATGCCCATCTAGTGCTAAAAAATACCATCTATTTAGGGTGCTTACCAGCTTTGGAGCCAAAACTCATTAGGTTACAAGATAATATAAGATAATATTCTATCTATCTCCAGAGCTGGTAAGCACCCTAAATAGATAGCATTTTTAGCAATAGATAGGCAGTAAGTTTCCTAAACAACATTTTAGGCATCAGTCTCAAAACATATTGAATTTCCTACATAGACAGCATGTTTAGGCATCATAGTCTCAAAACCTGGAGAGTAGCCTACGTAGACAGCATTTCTAAGCATTCTAGTATCAAGACCTAATGAGTTGCCTACAATTTTGTAGGCATCATAGTCTCAAAGCCTAGTGAGTTTCCTACATAGACAGCATTTCTGGACATCTCAAATGCTATTGAGTTGCCTACACAAACAGTATATTATCTTTTGTTTTGACTCATCTCCAAAGCTGGTAAGCACCCTAAATAGTTAGCATTTTTAGCAATAGATTTGCAGTGAGTTTCCTGCATAAACAAAATTAATGCATTTCTAAGCATTCTAGTGTCAAGACCTAGTGAGTTGACATGGACAGCATTTTAGGCATCATAGTCTCAAAACCTAGTGAGCATCCTACATAGACTGAATTTCTAGACATTATAGTATCAAAACCAAGTGTTTTATCTACATAGACGGCATTTCTGTGCTTCATATTCTCAAAACCAAGTGAGTTGCCTACATTTTTTAGGAGTCATATCTCAAAGCCTAGTGAGTTTCCTAGAAAGCATTTCTGGACATCATTGTCTCAAAACCTATTGAGTTGCCTACATAGACAGTATATTATATTACAAACTAATGAGTTTTTGGTATGTCCAAAGTTGGTAAGCACCCTATATTACACCCTAAATGGCATTTTTAGCATAGGCAGTGAGTTTCCTACATAACATTTTAGGCGTTATACACCGTAAAAAACAAAAAACAATTTGTTGAGTCAGCTTAAAATAATTTGTTACCTTAAAATTTTAAGTTCAATCAACTCAAATAAGTTCAACTTATTTTTACTCAACTTGAAATGTTAAGTTGTAATAAGTGACAACTTGGATATTTGTATTTGTTAAACTTAAAAGCAAGGTAAGTAACGCAGCCCTAAAATTTTAAGTTGAATCAACTCAAGTATCTAAGTTGTCACTTAGTACAACTTAACATTTCAAGGTGAATAAACTTTTTTTGAGTTGACTGAACAAAGTTTTAAGGCAGCCAGATAACAAATTATTTTAAGCTGACTCAACAAATTGCTTTTTACAGCGCACTTTTAAAATATTGAATTACTTACATAGACAGCATTTTAGTTTCCTATACATAGAATGCATTTCTGAGCACCATTGTCTCAAAACCTAGTGAGTTGCCTACATAAATAGCATAACCTAATTAGTTTGTGCCATCTCCAAAGCTGGTAAGCACACTAAATAGATAGCATTTTTAGCAATGGATAAGCAGTGAGTTTCCTTCATAACATTTCAAGCATCATAGTCTCAAAATTTATCGAATTCCCTATATAGACAGCATTTTTGGGCATCATAGTCTCAAAACGCATTTCAGGCATTATAGTATCAAAACCTATTGATTTATCTACATAGACAGCATTTCTGTACTTAGTCTCAAAACCTAGTGAGTGTTCTACATGGCCTGCATTTTTAGACATCATAGTCTCAAAACCTATTGAGCTGCCTACATAGACAGCTTATTATCTTATAGCCTAATGAGTTTAAAATAGATGGCATTTTCTATAGATAGCACTAGATAGGCAGTGAGTTTTCTACATAACATTTTAGGCATCATAGTCTCAAAAATGATTGAATTCCCTATATAGACAGCATTTTTAGGCATCACAGCCTCAAAACTTAGAGAGCTGCCTATATAGACAGCATTTCTGAGCATTCTGGTATCAAAACATAGTGCATTGCCTACATAAAAAAACATTTTTTGTCATTGTAGTCTTAAAACCTAGTGTTTCCTACTGGGTATTAAAGTCTCAAAACGTTGCAAAGCAAAGCATTTCCGGCATTATAGTCTCAAAACTTATTGATTTATCTACATAGACAGCATTTCTGTATTTCATAGTCTCAAAACCTAGTGAGTTTCCTACATCGACTGCATTTTTAAACATTATAATCTCAAGTGAGTTTTCTACGTAGCATTTTTGAGGACTATAGTCTTAAAACTTAGTGAGATGCCTACAGTAGATAGCATTTTTGATCAGCATGATCTTAAAACTTACATAGTTTCCTATATAGACAGCATAACTGTGAATCATAGTTTCTAAATAGAGCTGCCTACATATCTAATGTTTCAGACATAATCAGTTACATTAAACTGCATAGACTGCATTTCTAGGCATCATAGTCAAAAAAAATGTACAAAAGCAGAATTTTGGCACATGTCCTACAACCTTAAGAGCTGTCTACCTAGACATCATTGTTTGGCATCTCTAAAACTGATAAGAACCCTACATACAGTAGACAGGATTTCTGGGCATCAGAGTCTGAAAACCTACACAGGCAGCCTTTTTTAAGCACATAAGTTTCAGGCCTTTTTTAAACTTAGCAAGCTGCCTGCATAGACAGCATTTTGTAGACATTTTACCCTCAGAAGTGTCCGTCTATATAGACTACATTTCTGAGCAAGTGCCTCACACTTCACGCCTACACAGCATTTTTGGGCATCTCACAACCTTGCAAACCGCCTACCTACAGTAGTAAGGCGTCAAAAGCACTCTGTGCGCCGCCTAACTAGACAACATTTCTGAGCATCATAGGCACAAAGAAGTTTTGGTGCAGTCAAAGTCTATAATCTCATTGTTTAGGCCAAAATATGTTGTCTGTCTAGGTGGCATAATAAGTTTTAAGACAAGTATCACCAATGAGTCTTGAGTGAGAAAAACAAAGCAAGAAATGACATCAGTAGCAACAAATCTAGATCAAAGCATCAGCGTATAAAAAGTGCGAAAACAACTAATGCACAGGAAGTTAAAAGTTTTCTGAGAAACTGGTCAATATTAAGACTTGAAAAAAGTCTGCTAAAAGTCTGCTAATGGGGTCAGAAATTGTTTTGTGGTGAATTCTTGTAATTTTGCATCTGAAGTAAATGTTTATTAAAAATGTTTAGATATTTGTACTGGAAAATAAGACTAAAATAAGATGAGTCACATTGTGCAATGTACGTTTTAAGCATTCACCGTACTTCATATCTCATGCAGTTCTGCTTTCCATGTGAATGCATTGAGGTTGTAATATCGAAAGATCATTAAATAAGACTAATGAACAATTGTTGCAGTGGCGATCGTCAGAAATCATGTGCTGCAGTGCAGAGATTTATGTCACGATGAAACAAATGAATTCCATCAGTGCAATGTTTGCGAAATGCTGTTATTCCATGGAAAGGGCCGATTACAAGAGTCAAACTGGTCAGTTGGTCTAGACGACTGTCTGTCTCTTTACCAACTTTAACTGGAAGTGAGGCGGACAGCAAAAAAAAAAAAAGCAAATTTTTCTGCATGTGTTTCACATAGCTTGCACTGATGAAACTAATTCAAGCCTACATAATAAATACCAGTGTCTAGAGCAAGATTAAACCCAGCTGCTTTCGTTTATTACCTCACACTGGACTTTCGGTGAAGCTGCAGTTCTCCTAAATGTAAATATATCAAGACGGCAATTTCAATGCAATGATTACTGACTTAAGTATTTTGAGTTTCCTACATAGACAGCATTTCTGAACATCATATAATCTTTTATTCTATATAATCTATTGAGTTCCCTATACATAGATAGCCTTTTAGGCATCACAGTCCAAAAACCTAGTGAGCTTCCTACAAATATATTTTTAGGCTACATAGACAGTATTTTTGGGCATCATGGTTTAAAAACCTACCGACATATATAACTTTTTTGGCATCACAGTCTTGAAACCTGAGTTTCCTACGTATACAACATATCTGGGTGTAATAGTCTCAAAACCTTTCGAATTGCTTTCGTATATAACATTTTTAGGCAACACATTCTCAAATCAAAATTCGTCATATAGACTTTAAACCTATTGAGTTGCCTATACAAAGCATTTTGTTCATTATAGTCTAACAACCTAGTGAGTTTCCTACATAGACAGCATTTCTGGCCAACATATACAACATTTCTATGCATAATAGTCTCAAAACCTATAATGAATTTCCTACATACACAGCATTTTTAGGAATCATTGTCTAAATATCTAGTATGTTTCCTACATTTCTGGGCATAATATCAAAACCTATTGAATTGCCTTCATATATAACATTTTTAGGCATCACATTCTCAAAACTTACTGGGTTTTCTACATGCACAGCATTTCTGGGCATCATATAGTCTAAAAACCTATTGAGTTGCCTATACACAAACAGCATTTTTGGCATCATAGTCTAAAAACTTAGTGAGTTTCCTACATAGACATGGGCATCATGGTATAAAAACCTACCGACATATATAATCACAGTCTCGAAACCTGAGTTTCCTACATATACAACATTTCTTGGCAAAATAGTCTTAAAACCTATAGTGAGTTTCCTACTTAGCATTTGTAGGCATCACTGTCTCAATACCTATATTTCTGGGCATAGTCTCAAAACCTGTTGAGTTGCCTTCATATATAACATTTTTAGGAATCACATTCTCAAAACTTACTGGGTTTCCTACATAGACAGCATTTCTGGGCATCCAAGTCTTAAAACTATTAATTTTTCTACATAAACAGCATTTCTGGGTGTCATATACAACATTTATAGGCATAATGAATTTCCTACATAGACAGCATTTAGAAATGATTGTCTCAATACCTAGTAACCTATTGAGCTGACTTCATATTGATTTTCCTACATATACAGCATTTCTGGGCATCATATAGACTTAAAACCTATTGAGCTGTCTATATATAGCATTTTAGTCATTATAGTCCAACAACCTAGTGAGTTTCCTACATATACAGCATTTCTGGCCCTCATATACAACATTTCTATGAATAATAGTCTCAAAACCTATAGTGAATTTGCTACATAGCATTTTTAGGCATCTATTGAATTGCCTTCATATATAATGTTTTTAGGCATCATATTCTCAAAACCTACTGGGTTTCCTACATAGAAAACATTTCTGGGCATCATATAATCTTAAAATCTATTGAGTTGCCATACATAGACAGCATTTTAGGCATCATAAAACGTAGTGAGTTTCCTATATAGACAGCAATTCTGGACATCATAGTTTAAAAACCTACCGAGTTGCCTACATATACAACATTTCTAGGCATAATAGTCTCAAAACCTATTGAATTGACTTCGTATACGTTCTTAGGCATCACATTCTTAAAACCTACATTATCTCCTCCCATGCCACAAACTTGACCGTTTGGAATTTGCAAGGGAGCACCAAACATGGGACATTGAAAGATGGAAGAAAGTTTTATTCTCTGAAGAGAAAAAAATTTAAGCTGGACGGTCCTGATGACTTCTAACGTTACTGGAATGACATGGAGATCCCACTAGAGATGCTTTCGACGCCTGCACAGTGGAGGAGTCTCCATCATGATCTGGGGTGCTTTATCCTTCAATGGGAAAATGGGGCTTCAGGTTGTGCAGTGGCGTCAAACGGCCGCTGGCTATGTGGACATGTTGCAGCAGGCATCCCTCTTGACTGAGTGCCCTCGTCTGTGCGGTAATGACTGGGTCCGTCAACAGGACAATGCTGCAGTTCACAACGCCCACCTGACGAAGGAGAATAACGTCGCTCTTTTGGACCTTCCTGTGTGTTCCCCTGATCTAAATTGCATTGAGAATGTTTGGGGATGTATGCCAAGGGAAGTTTACAAAAAATTACATCAGTTCCAGACTGTGGACGCCCTTCGTGAGGCCATCTTCACCACATGGACACACATTCCCACCAGGCTCCTGGAAACAGTCGAATCAAGCATGCCAAAATTAATGTTTTAAGAAATCAACAAGAAATCAACTTTTTTGATACTTTTAGCTCTGGGGTTTTTTGGCCAATGGTCTTAAACTTTTGATCAGCTGATGAACAGCCCCTTGAGTTTTCAGTTTTCTATAAATTGCCTGCTCTCTATTTTTTGGCTCTTGCTCTTGTTTGTTCTTTTGCCATTTTGAAGCAGTACTTACAGCCTGGTTACGATCCACCAGCGCAAAATGTGAATATTTGTAATGTGTCCTCTGGTCTTAAGATTTTGTTCAGGAGTGTACAAAGCATTTCTGGGTATCATATAATCTTAAAATCTGTGAAGTTGCCTATACATAGACAGCATTTTAGACATCATAGTCTAAAAACCTAGGAAGTTTTCTACATAAACCACATTTCTGGTCATCATAGCTTAAAAATCGACCGAGTTGCCTATATATCAGAGGTTGCGCTAGACTTTAACATTGTCCGTCCGGGTCGTAAAAATTCCGTCAATCTATTATTACCCGTCATTTTAATTTTCATATTTGAATTAGAATAACACATTTAATTGATTTTATTTTTGTTCACGTTTTCATTTTTAATCATGAACCTACAAGACGACAGCGCAGTTTTTAAAAACAACAAAATATGCTAGGGCTGGGTAAACAAAAACAAAAAAACGACTTATCGATTTTAATAGATTCTCATTTTGATGAACCAATATTGATTTTTTAATATCGATCTCTTGGGCTATGCTGTTTTCAGCTGAATAAATGAACAGTACACAGTGCACCTTCCAATAAATAGCAATAGGCTAGGCTTTATATTACTTTTGACACAAAACAAAGTTTCAGATTTCAAATTCTGGCTATTTCATTAGGAAATTCAAACAATAAATACCGTTTTGGCACTCTTTAATGTGGCGTGATAGATCGTTGTAGCTTGCGTGTACTCACCAGTGCGTATACGCATAGGAACGCATAGAAAAACATTCAAGACAGCTTTGTTTTTGTTCTGGATCCTCTGCTCCTGTCCAGTCCACCAACTGGACAGGGGTGAGAATTACAGCTACAATTTACAATAGATCACCCTCAGTGTAACCCGTCAAAGTGACGGACGGCCTTCAGATTTTTATGTCACTGATCAAAAAATTCTGTCAATGACGGACAATTTTCAGTTAACGTGACCTTTGCTACATATATATTTTTAGGCATCACAGTCTCAAAACCTAGTGAATATCCTACATAGACAGCATTTCTGTGCATCATATTCTCAGAAAATCCCAACATATATGAAAACACGCAATGATTATAAACTTGAGTTTAACTATTGCATGGCAACATTTTTCCAAAACAAAACTACAGAAAGCTACTGACTCACTAAATTAATGCGATATGTGATTTTGCATACATTTTGTAACTGATTCATTATTTTAAAACCTCCACATATACATTTTCATACATCTGTAGGCACTGTCACGGGGTGAAGAACCACTTGACAAGGCAGGCTTGGTGAAACAATTCCCCGGAGGGTGGATTTTTATTTACAATGAAAATAAATGAACAAAGTGAAGCCGGTAAGAGGTGCTTGACGTGGTAGGTGCTCTTCTGTGCTCAGCGTCCAGATAGTGGGTGTCCAAAACGTGCTCCAACAGAAGCGTGGGCTGTCGGTCACTCGCTGCTGTCTGGGGGAACAGAGAGATACGTTAGTCAAACAAACCATACGGCTGGAGACCAGAGTCTGTCTCATGTTCTGCGGTGGCAGTCTTTATGGCTGTGGGCTGATTGACGGCAGCTGTGACCGATCAGCCCGCAGTGAGGACGTGCAGGTGAATTGTGTTTGTTACCAGGGCGACGCTGATGAGTCCGGAGGCGTTCGTCACAGCACATATTGTAGTCAGACATCACTTGCGCTAAGTTTTTAAGTTTAGTCTTTGTTATTCAGAGTGATTCCTCAAATCATGAGGTGTTACTGAACTGATGCTTTTCAGCCACAAAGATGAAGTGCAGTAAACCTCTCGCTGTTTTTTTTTTTTTAACTGTAAGAGGCTTCGTTTGCATAAACACAGCGTCTGTCGTCTCCAGACATCTATAAATCACGCAGACTGTCTGCAGACTGACCAAACTTCCTTAAACGCTCTCCGAGCGAGATGTATGGTAAAGACAGAGTATGTCACAGAGTTGCATCACATTAGATCTTTGAAAGATATTTAGAGTTTGTTTAGTAAACTAGATTTTTACCAGCATGTCAGATAATATCATGTTTTCTGCAGATTTTCTTCAGCGTGTCTTTTGTAGACTGACGTGCCAAAAAAAAAAAAACATTTTCGCACACTGGTCTCTTATTGTAGTATGTACTGTATTATGAATGATTTCACATTAAATCAAAATTATGACATACCAAATCATTAAAAAGTTCAGTGACATACTAAGTCCTATTTATATATTAAAAGTTGAAATTATGACTTAAAGTCAACGATGATATAAAAAGTCAAATTTATGACTTAAGTTAGAATAATGACATTATGACAAAAGCTAAAGTATGACAAATTAAAAATTATGACAGTTATAATCATGACAAAACAGTCTAAATTATGACAGAGTTATGTGAATCTCAACTTTTTAATCATAATTAAGACTTAATATGTCATAATGACCTTTTATGTCATAATTTCAATTTATGACATAACTGAAGTCAGAATTGTACATTTTCACCTCAGAATTATGAATTGAAGTGTCACAATTCTGACTTTTCAATTTCGACTTAATTACAAATAAGATAATTTTTTGTCATAATTGCAACTTAATCTTATAATGCTTATGTCGTCAATTTTGACCGTCACAATTTTGACTTTTAATCTCATAAATATGATTTAGTATGTCTTAATTTAGACTTTTAGTCAGTTTCAAGTTTAATTTGATGCATTTTTCTTATTTACCTAAATAGGCTTTTATTAAAAAAAAAAATAAAATAAAAAAAAAAACTTAAATTATATTGTTTTGATTTTGTGGTAAAATTAGTATCTTAAAGAAAAAAAAAAAAAAAAACTTTTGCGCACTGGTCTTCTATTGTCGTATGTACTGTACTATGAATGATTTCACATTAATTATGACATACCAAGTCATTAAAGTTAAAAGTGACATACTAAGTCATATTTATAGATTAAAAGTCAAAATTATGACTTAAAGGTTAAAATGATGACAAAAAGTCAAATTTATGACTTAAGTTAGAATTATGACATTAAAACGTTCAAATATGACAAGTTAAAAAAAATATTACTTTTTTTTTTTATACAAAAAAGTCTAAATTATGACAAAGTTATGTCAATGTCAACTCTTTAATCATAATTAAGACTTAATATTTCAATGACTTGGTATGTCATATTTTCAACTTTTAATGTCAACTTTTCAACTTTTTCACCTCAGAATTCTGACTTTTAAATTTCGGCTTAATTACAAATATGACTGTCAAATTTTCTGTCATAATTCTAACTTAATCTTACAATCTTAGTATGTCAATTTTGACTCACAATTGTAATCTCTGCCTTTAATCTCTTAAATATGACTTAGTATGTTATAATTTAGACTTTTTGTCAGTTTCAAAAAAAGGAACTTTGAACATTATTTTTTTTTTTAGATTGTGGTGAAATTAATATCTTGGTTAAAAAAAAAACATTTTTGCGCACTGGTCTCTTAATGTACTAATTTCACATTTAATTAAAATTATGACATACCGAGTCATTAAAGTTAAAAGTGACATGGTAAAATCATATTTATTGATTAACAGTCAAAATTATGACTTAAAGTCACTGATGACAAGTTAAAAATATGATTTTGTTATATTTATGACAGTCTATGACAAAGTTATGTCAATTTAAATTTTTTAATCATAATTAAGACTTAGTATGTCATAATTTCAACTTTTTATGTCATAATTGACATAAAATTGACATAATTGATGTTTTCACCTCAAAATTATAAATGGGAGTATCATAATTCTGACTTTTCAATTTCAACTTAAAGGAGAAGTTCACTTCCAGAACAACAATTCACAAATAATTTACTCACCCCCTTGTTATCCAAGATGTTGTACAAGTAGTATACAAATTTTAATTTTTCGAAAACAATGACTGATCGTTTCGCTAGATAAGACCATTCTTCCTCAGCTGGGATCATTTAGAGCCTTTGAAGCTGCATTTAAACTACATTTTGGAAGTTCAAAATCGGGCCACCAATGAAGTCCATTATATGGAGAAAAATGCAGAAATGTTTTCCTCAAAAAACAATTTCTTTATGACTGAAGACAGAAAAACATGAAGATCTTGGATGACAAAGGGGTGAGTAAATTATTTGTAAATTGTTGTTCTGAAAGTGGACTTCTCCTTTAATCTCAAATATGATTGTCATAATTCCAGATTAATCCTATAATACTTAGTATGTCATAATTAAAAATTTTAATCTCATAAATATGACTTAGTATAATGTAGACTTTTTGTCAGTTTGACTTTTAATTTTATGCATTTTTTTTTCTTATTTGCCAAAATGGGCTTTCATTAAAAAAAAAATAAAAAATAATTCTGACTTTTCAATTTTATAATTGTCATAATTTCTGTCATACTTCGAACTTAATCTTATAATTCTTAGTATGTCAATTTTGACTGTCACAGTTTTGCCTTTAATCTCTTAAAGGGGTGACTGGATGCAAAGTTCGAACATTAATGTGTGTTGTCAGTGTATGTACAAATTAGGGCTGCACGATAAATCGCATGTGATTGTGAGGCGCGCTTAGTCAATGAAGCCGGTTCTTTGATTAGTAAAGCTCCATCACGTGTGTTCAGCTGGAACGGCAATTAATACACAGAGCCGTAAATCACTGACAAGCTACGCAAAATCGCGCTCATAATCGAATGCGATTCATCTGCGATTATGAGTGCGATTTTGCGTAGCTTGTCAGTGATTTACGGCTCTGTGTATTAATTGCCGTTCCAGCTGAACACACGTGATGGAGCTTTACTACTAATCAAAAGTACCGGCTTTACTGACTAAGCGCGCCTCACAATCACATGCAATTTATCGTGCAGCCCTAGTACAAATCTACCCTATAATGATAATTCATGCAGTGGTTTTTAATTAATCTGTAAAAATAATATCCCCTTTTTCAAATTGAGCCATTCTTAGATGCCTGTCGTTGTGGCATCACACAGACAGAGGCTGCTCCCACGATAGTTGATTGACATGAGCGTCTTACCTCAGACCTGTTTTACATCAGCTGTAACAGTCCGACCTCCATTGTTTCGATGCCGGAGCAGGGATGTAAGTTAGACAAGAATATCTCAGATTGAGCGATTGAGGTGTTGTGTTGCTGGATGTAATAATGAACATAGTGGTCATCATTTACTCCCGAAATCTGAGCTGCAGTAGATTATATTTGTTTGTGAAGGGAATGCGCCTCCTGATCTACATTTTGCGTCTATGTTTGCACAAATCATTCATGATCCAGCTTCACTTACAGCAGAAGTGAGTATAAGGTTTTTTTTTATGAATCTCCACAATCACCTTTCCTAATAACATGCCAGTTAACAAGTTTCACAGCTAAACGCGGCTAAAATAAACAGGCTCGTCACTCCACAGCGAGAACAGAGGGGGCGGGGCGAGCAGAGCTCATTAACATTTAAAGGAGCAATCCATCAGAATGGGCTGATTTTTGCAGAGCTGATTTTGACAAGGTAAAAATGGTGTTGTTTTACAAAACCATTGAGAATTTTAAACTAAAGTATATTATAGACTTTTCATTAAGACCCTAAGGAATAATATCAGCTTGTGGAAAATGGGCATCTGATGACCCCTTTAAATATGACTTAGTATGTTATCATTTAGACCTTTTGTTTCGTTTTGTTTCATGCATTTTCTCTTATTTGCCAAAATGGGCTTTCATTTAAAAAAAGGATCTTTAAACATTATATTTTTTTGAGTTTGTGGTGAAATTAATATCTTGATATTCATTCAATTACTATATATATATATATATTTAAAAATATTTTACATTTTAATTAATAAAAACTATAGTAGTATAAATATAACACTAAATAACACTGCTAGCAATCATCAATTCCCAGGAAATGCATGAACTGATCAAATGCACATCTTGAATGCAATGCTAGCTGTTTTGGATAAAAGCATCTGCCGAATGCATTAACAAGAACACATCTTCCTTTCCATTGTTTATGTCTTTATGCAGTAACCACAAAGCAATATGAAAGCTGATGACGGGACAGTTAGTAATAACTAGACCTGCCGTTAACAACTGTCAGATCAGCGCAATCCTCCAGAATCTGTGGTTTTACTTCCTAAATTAATTGGCGCTGTATGTTATTTGTGGTGGATGTTCAGACTGTCTGCCGTCCACATCTATCATGAATCACTGGATGTTCAAAATAGTGTTAAAAACGACTGCAGACTATTTGTCACACATTAGTTCACATACGGCTCTCATTCACACCTCTGATCAAGACCACACGCGTCGCAACTTCTTTCACTCTGTTTTTCCACAACGTCACCACAATTATAACTCTTTTAACACATGCATATTTTTCACTTTTTAGAAAACAGAGGCTATAAGCTCTCCAAAAATGTCTTTCGATTTCATGATGTCTTCTAACTTTCAGCAAGTGTGCTTTTAACTTTTGAGGTCCAGAATGTGAATTCCTGAGTGAGTCAAACGGAATGATTCAATCAAGGTGCACAAATGATTCATTTACTCTTTAAAGTGAATCAGTTTACTGGCTGTACGGTATCAGTTTATATAAATGAACAATACAAATGTTAACAGCGATTATATCAACTCATTTAAGTTCCACTTGCAACCAATCTAATGGTGTTTTATATTAGCAGCTTGACTTATTAAAGTCCTGCCGCATTAGCAAAAGCACTGGATCATTTAATGAGAAATGGAGAAATGGAGATAAAACCTTCCCTCTTGCTCTCATTTCGAGAAACGAATTACAACGAGTCTCTCAATGACTGTAGATTATATATGTCCATGAATCATGAGATCATTTCAGTACATGTGCCTGATTTAAAACTCAATTCTGTCTTAATATTTGAGTATGTGAGGTTTTCCCCTCACAGACACTATTAAAATATCTAATCAAATGTTCGTGTGAATGTGTGCTGTAGTAAATGTACCTGAGATGACACAAATGTACATGTACCATGTAACTGAAGTGTCTCTCGCTCTCTGTGGTGAGTTATGCCTCTCTGTCTTCGTCGTAAATTTCCTGTATTTTGACGTCTGCTACCATGGAAACCAGAACTGTACTTATGGAATGTCTAACAACAGAGAGAGAGACATGTTTGAACACATACCACGCTCAGATCTAAAGTAATATACAACCATAATACACAAATGATGTTTTCACTGTATTTGTGCTAAGGTTATTTTGGTCAAATAAAACAAACAAATAAAATAAAATACTTAGAAAAAACTAAACCTACAAACAAACAAACAAACAAACAAACAAAAAAACATGTAACTTAAAATAAAATAAACTTTAATCAGGCTTTGTACAGATACTGTAAAATTAAATTCCAGAACTTTAAGCACTACTTTTTTTGATTTTCAAGGACTTCAATCAGAGATCTCACTTATGTCTTATTCTTTAAATAAAATAAAAAAATAGATAAATAAAAATATACAAATAAGAAAATGGCAAAAATAACGTGAAGCACATGCAAAGTTTTACTACTAAAGTATTACAAAGAAGGCCTATACTACACTTTTACTATAATAAAACCATGCTTACTTTTCTTAAGGGATTTGTATGTGTGTATGCTTTCTTTTTTCTTTGCTTTATTTTTATAACTGTACTGCCTTAATGGTTTGATGTTTTCTACCGTTTAAGAAGATCTTGATATGAAACAAAAGATTCGCAAACTCGCACTCAAGTCCCAATGTGAATCAAATGATTCACGATCCGTGCTATGAGGATCCGATCTTAATCAAATGATTCGCGATCCGAAGCTCCAATCTAAAGCAAAAGGTTTGCGAACCCGCTCCGAAGTCAGGATCTAAATTAAATGATTCGCGAACCATCATTTCAGATCAGGACTTTTTCAAGGGATTTCCAGGCCTTAAATTCAAAAAGACTTAAAGCACCTTGTTTTTTAGTGCATTTTAGTGCAACCATTTTTATTTTTATTTAGTTTAACTTTATGTACTAAAATAACTAAAACATCATAAAACAGAATAAAAGATATATACATAAAAATCCTAAAACTAAAAAAAAATGGAAATTACTAAAAATTACACTTAAAATGAAAACAAAATTAAAAAATAAACCCAATTTAAAATACAAACCTGCTTATATCAGCAGATTTTGCTAATTCCAGTCTTTCACACAAACAGCTCTTCACTGCAATTTTTCTTTTTTTTTTTTTGTTAAATTAGTTTTTTTTTTTTTGAAAAAAAAAATATTTTTGAAACAACAACAACCAAAAATACATAAAATATAATACACTTAAGCGGCAATGCATAAGATACTAAGACTTGAATGCACATAAGTGTGTGTAAACAAGTTTAAAAATAAGTAAATATCTGCCAGTGCAATAAAACAAAATACCGTATATATTTAAAATGCAATTTGTAAACTCACGTTAATATCTTATGCAGTAAGTAAATATGTCTCTTTTTAATGCTTTAACATATCTTAACTAAAAAACAAAACATTGAAAATTTGCTAAAATGTGCTCACCCTCAGGCCATTCAAGATGTAGATGAATTTGTTTCTTCATCAGATTTATATATGTTCACCAATGGATCCTGTGCAGTAAATGGGTGCTGTCAAAATGAGAGTCCAAACAGCTGATAAAAACTTCACAATAATCCACACCACTCCGGTCCATCAGTTAACATCTTAAGCAGGCAAAAGCTGAAACAAATCCATCAAGACGCTTTTAACTTCAAACCGTTGGTGCTTCTATAAGCATTAATATTGCTTGCTTTCTTTTTGGGTGAACTGTTGCTTTAAGAACCAGATTTGTTTGCGGTTTTCAATGTCTTTATGAATTTCTTTGTAGTGTATTTGTGCGAACGTTTAACCATTTGACCCTCAGAACTATCAAACTAGACAGAATTCTATACATTTCTATATGGAATTTAATTCTTAAAATCGTTTTTCACAGCCGAATAATTTAGAGATTCGGTCTTTGAGAGACTTCACAGCATCTTCTGAACAAAACAAGGGTGCATTTGTGCACAGTTTACCAGTCTGGTTTGATAAGATCACTGGGACTAGAGAGGACTGACTACTGTAGGTTAAGGGTTCAGTCTTTCAGAGCAGGAATCAGGCTTTAAAACTGAAAGGTTCCTTTAAGTGCTTCAATATGTCCAACAGCTGAGAGCAGGAACAAATGATAAGAATTATTACAACAAGAGGAAATGTTGAGAAATACTGAGAAATTTAACAGACGATAATCCAGTTTCAATACCAGATCAGCTAAAAACAGATGTTTTACAGAAAATGGGCCAGTGTTTCATCACTTCCCATAAAAGTCTGAGCTGCTTTTCCCTTAAGTAGGATATTTTAGTGTCTTTAAGTTACTATTATAGTTTTATTTTTTGTTTTGTTGCATTTATATATATATATATATATATAGTCTTTGCATTTTTTTATTTTTAGCTGATTGAAAATGGGAAATTATTCCTTGGTATCTTTGCAAAAATAAAACCAGTTAAAGCTTTATATTATGATACATGCATAATTTCAATTAATTTATTTTATGCAAAATGATTTTTAATGGCTTTAAATTTTAATGTTAGGCAGTTTGGATCTGTGACTTACCATCTTGTTTGTGTGTATGTGAAGCTTCAGAGGAACTGAAATGAGACAGGATTAAACACACTGTACGTAAGCAAAGAAATCTGGTTCTGATTTGTATTATTTATGTCTGTCATACGAGTTACACAACCCAAAGCCAGACGAAACGTTCACAACAAACCCACATGTTGGAGATCAGAACTGTCTGTGATCCAGAAAACAAGTCAAACAAGAGCATGCCTGATATTCATTAAGTCCAGTCAGATGTATTTTATGTTTAGAGCTCTTTCACAACACACACTGATCTGAAGATTTACAAAAAAAATCCCTTACAGAGACCCACATCAAAACAAAAAAAGAAGTTTGTGAGGTTTGAACTAATAAACCAATACATCTATGGTTGAAAGTGAAATTTCTCTGTTGGGTTTGAGCATGATTCAGCGGATTTGAGTCCCTCAAATATCAACCACCATGTGAAGTCATGAATGTAAAATGAAAGTAAATTAAACTATAAAAATAAAATACTAAAAATAATTTATAAAATGGTAAAGTTAGAATATTTTTTTTAAATTAAAAAAATAAAATCACACTACAGTCTCTTTAATCATAAAAAGTCAAAAAACTAAAAAAAACTAAAAATGAAAAAAAAAAAAAATAAGACATTAAAAAACATTGCACAAAATAATAAATAAATATATAATTAAAAGACAAAATAAAAATAAATAAACAAAAAATAATCACTATACTTATATACTTCTGAGGACATTTTCCAACAATTGGTCTTTAAATGTAAACCAAACATACAGAAACACAAACAGTGTCAGTGCTGCCCTCTAGTGCTCAAGATCTTGTCAAGCCAAATTAAAAGATAAGTTCACTTTCAGAACAAAAATGTACAGATAATGTACTCACCCCATTGTCATCCAAGATGTTCATGTCTTTCTTTCTTCAGTAATAAAGAAATCGGGGGGTTGTTGTGAGTTGTTTTTCACTGGTGGTTTAAAGGCTTTAGGGCTGAAATGATTCCTCGAGTAACTCGAATAAAAAAAAAAAATCATGGAGGCAAGTTATTTGCCTCCAAACTTCGTTTAGTCCATTTACTGAAACTACACACAGAACACCGTGTTTCCCCACGGACCATTATTACTGACGCACAAACCGATAAACGCTGAACATATTTAAGACCGTAAATTAAGTGGTTCGTTATGATGTCCCTAAGTTACCTATGTTTTGTGAAAGACTAAGTGCTATTTATGTTGTCTCATTCTCTCTCTGTGACACACAGAAAGTTAATCGATATCAAACGAAGAGAGCCTCAGCATGATTACAAATGTGATACTGATTTTATGCAACAGTTCATCAATAAACAAGAAGTTAATATCAAAAGAGACTTACATTTTAGACAGCATATTGCCTGTTTCTGCTCTATTTCGCCAACAAATAATTATTCCAAACACAGCCACAGCACTGTTTTGTGTATTTGAGCAACATGACGAATGAATCACCCGTTATATGATTCAGTTCAATCGCGATGACTCACTTACTTAACAGCGACCTGCTGACACCTACTAGCAGTTTTGATTTCACATTTAAAGTATGCTAATTTTAAAAAATACATGAAAATATCAGTATACAGTGTTTTGTTTAAAATAAATTATTTATGCGTTTGTAACTGCATGTTAAATGCATTATGTCCCTCTGAATCAAATTAAATGGTGGGTAAATAGGCCTTCATCTAGATGCCTTAATTTGCCTTCATTTTAGGTTGTAATGTTTACCTTTTTCTAAACAAGTGTGAAATTGATTTTTTAAATTGTATTAATTTTATAATTGTTATATATTGTTATATTGATATATTTGTATTTGCATTTTAAATGTAATATGGCAAAAAAAATGCATTAAATGGGTTTAGTTTTCATGGTTATTAATGTATGCAATTTCATCACTAAAAATGTTGATTTTTCTAAAAAAGGAAACAAATTAGTTGTTTATTTTAAGAAACCTATCTTATTTTCTCTTGTATATTTAGTATTGCTCTTTAATAAAGAACAATGACTTCTTATCTGATTACTCGATTAATCGATAGAATACAATCGATGTACAAACACTGTGTAACCCTGTCATGCAGCGCTCAAAACTGTGGACAATTTAAGCCAGTTCCACCGTAAAATAACTTCTGAATCGTTTTGAACTGGTTCATTAAGACGATCTCTCGCAAAGAACCTTTTCGTGGAAACGAATCAGACTTCTAGTCACTATTAGCCAGCAAGGCTGCATCCTCAAACCAGCTCAGTACCGACTCTTTTCATTCCGTTTATTTTTGTGAATCGATGTTCAGCGACGTTTGATGACACCAGCTGAGATATGCAGCACTTTTGTTTAAGAGGCGCCCATAGATAAGCTTTGTTGAACTGAAAACGGCTATGAATGGGGAGTCGATTCCCCTTGATGAATTCGATTCCAACCTTTGGAATCGACTCTCGATTCCCAACGCCTCGGACTCGATTCTTTTTGGAATCGACTTCCAGCCCTAGTCTATATTGCGCTACGTTTATATGCAGAACTGGGAGCTTTCGTAGTCTTTTGAATGGATAAAATTATTTCCAAAATAAAACTGAACTGAAACGTCGTCCGTTTATATAAACAGAACAATCGGATTGTATTTATTAGGATTTAGGACACTTGTAAACAAACTACTGTAGTTTTTTTTTAAATGTCAATTTCTGTCAAGACAAATCTGAATGCTTTTAAACGTAAAATGAACCCGTTACAGAAGAGTGTCTTTCAAATATTTTTATTACTCAGATCTTCTTTAAAGAAAAGCCAAAACAGAGTCAAATTTTTCCTTTGCACATCTACCTATCTGAAAATAAACGGAACAGAATGAATCACCCTATAAAAAAAAACAACTGCAGATGCTTGAACCCATAAACCAGGGCACACATTCACCTGATCTCCGTTGGGTCCTGTGGGTTCTGCTCGAAATGCTGGCCTGAAGTTTCCTCTTAAAACCCCTAAAACTTGTGTCTGTGTGTTTTCAGAGCAGCATCTCATCCTCGCATGGATGTTTGTGTGTTGAACTTCAAAAGACCCGTGTCCAATCGATGATACGCTGCGACTCGTCCGTTTATATGAGCAAGCGAAGATTTCACGGTCACTCGCTCTCCGAATAAACAGAACACGGCGGCGTTTAAAACCATAGAGCTGAATTGGTCATGCTTTGAATTGTTTTTGAAAAAGTTAAACACCGTTCACACTTTTCTAAGTGTGAACTATTAGCTGTAAAAAGCTAAAAATTAAATCAAAATGTAAAATTAAAAATAATAAAAAAAAGAAAGAAATACACTTACTAATAAAAAATGTAAATAAAAAGGGAACAATTAAAACTTCAAAATGTAATAATTTTAAATAAATACAAGAAAATGTAATTAAATGTAATATAGAATATGTAATAAAAAAAAATACAAAACATTTTAAAGAAAAAAAGAAAAAAAAAAAGTTTTAAATAAAATAAGAGCAAAGCAATAAAAATATATAATGTAAAATATAACACCAAATATACCATAATGTAAACTTTTTTAAAAACATGAAAATAAAAAATTTAGTACTTTTGAATTAAGACATTTTATATAAAAAATTTGAAAAAAACCTAAAAATCTAATAAAATCGTAAAATATTTTAAAAGCCTCAAAATAAAACATTCTGAAATAAAAAAATGCCTAAAAAATAATTTCATATAGAAAGCAAAGTCGCAATAAAACACTAAAAATCAAATAAAAACATAAAATATTTTAAAAGCCTCAAAATAAAACAACATTCTAAAATAAAATCAAATAATTTTATTTAGAAAACAAAAAAAAAAATCACAATACTAAAAATCAAATAAAAACAAAATATTTAAAAAGCCTCAAAATATTCTAAAATAAAAAAATAATATTAAAAATAATTTTATATACACTGTTAAAAACAATTTATTGAAGTCAACTTAAAATAATTTGTTACCTGGCTGCCTTAAAATTTTAAGTTCAGTCAACTCAAAAAAAAAAAAAGTTTATTCAACTTGAAATATTAAGTTATACTAAGTGACAACTTAGATATTTGAGTTCATTCAACTTAAGGCAGCTGGGTTACTTCGCTTTTAAGTTTAACAAACACAAATATCCAAGTTAACACTTAGTACAACTTAACATTTCAAATTGACTAAACTTATTTGAGTTGACTGAACTTAAAATTTTAAGGCAGCAGGGCAACAAATTATTTTAAGCTGACTCAATATTTTAAGTAAATATTGAGTAAAATATTTCAAAAGCCTCAAAATAAAACAACATTCTAAAATAAAAAAAATCATTTAAAAAAATTATATAGAAAACAAAGTTGCAATAAAACAAACAAAAAAAATAAATAAAATAAAATCGTAAAATATTTTAAAAGCCTCAAAATAAAACATTCTAATAAAAAAATATATATATATACAAAAAATTTTATATAGAAAACAAAAGTCGTGATAAAACACTAAAAATGAAAAATAAAAAAAAAAAATCGTAAAATATTTTAAAAGCCTCAAATCAAATAATTGTATATAGAAAAAAAAACACTAAAAATCAAATTAAATCGTAAAATATTTTAAAAGCCTCAAAATAAAACATTTTAATATTAAAAGAAAATTATATGAAAAATAATTTTATATAGAAAACAAAAAAGTAGTATAAATTAATAATTACAACTGTGAGGTGATTTGCACTAAGATGATGGCGTATGAAAACAAAAGAATAAATCACATTTAACGGAACTGCGTTTTGGACTTGAATACAACTCAAATGACTGTAGATGCAAATGTGAAGAAAATGAGCTTGAGAAAGTGTCGTAGAAAGGTTTAGACGGCAGCTCAAATGATGTCCTGACATTCAATATAACTTCAAGAGAATAAAAACACTGTCGCTCTCAGTAGCAGGTGAGTCGCTCTTTCAGCAGCTCCATCATCAAAAAAGCCTGTAAGACCCACAGATGGCGACTGTGTCTCCGAATACAGCAAAGGACGTGAGCGCTGAGGCGGGAGAAACGTCTCTGTGAGTGATTCGGGAGCACTCAACACCTGCTGGACCCTGCAGGAACCCGCCGCGGCCGCAAGAAGGGCACGAGGTGAACGGAAGCCATTTCGGCATGACACGTCCTTCATCAGCATCGGTGGAGGTCACCTTATGAGTTCACGATCACGTTCACACTGCGGATAAACACGGCGTCACTGCCCTTCTGAGCGTGTCTCTTTGCACTCAGCTGCATGTTAATGCATCTTATGCTAAACCGTGAGATGTTAAATGATGGTTTTCAACAGTTTCCTTGTAGAACACAGAACTTCACATGCGGCTGCGTCCCACATAATGTCAATAATTCATAATGTCAAATTAAAATAAATAATTCAACATTAAATCTTAATGTAAATCAAATACTAATTAAATAATAAAAATATACAATTAAAATGCATTAAAATTAAAATAAATTTTATACTAAAAATTAAAGTAAAATTAAATTAAATGATTAAAATTAAATCTAAATAAAACGCTTACTAAAAATATAATATCAAAATAAATCATTAAAAAACGTAATGTATTAAATCACAAAAATGCTACATTAAAATAAGTGATTAAAATAAATGATTAAAATAAAAACACTTGCTAAAAATGTAATAAATCACAAAAATGGCAAATTTAAATAAATAAAAAAAAGAAAAAAAAGACAATTAAATCATGCAAATGCAAAATTAAAATTAATGATGATTAAAATAAAAAAAAAACGCATATGAAAAATGTATTAACAAAATTGCTAAATTAAAATAAATTATATTTAAAATAAAATTAAAATAAATCCAAAATACACAAGACATTTATGAAAACAATGCAAAATTAAAATGAATGAATAAAATTATTAGAACACTTGCTATTAAAAAAAAAAAAATAATAATAATAATAATAAAAGCAGTTAAAATAAATTATTAAAATAAAAACAAAAACACCAAAAACTAATTGAATCATAAAAAGTGTTACATTAAAATTATTAAAATAAACGAATTAAAATTAAAACACTTTTGAAAAATGTAGCATATCACAAAAATTCAAAATTAAAGTAAAACTTAAAATAAAATTAAGTAAAATACACTAAACATTTATGAAAACAATGCAAAATTTAAATAAATTAAAATAAATAAATTATTAGAATAAACACTTACTAAAAATTAAAAAAAACAACAACAACAAAAAAAAAAAACGCAGTTAAAATAAATTATTAAAATGAAAACACAAAAACACCAAAAACTAATTAAATCAAAAACGCTAAATTAAAATTAAAATTAAAATGAATTATTAAAATAAAAACACACCAAAAAATAATGAAATTATAATGCAAAATTAGAATATATAATTAAAATAAATAAATTAAAAACACGCTTTCTAAATATATATTAAATCACAAAAATGCAAAATTAAAATAGATGATTAAAATGAAAACAAAAACACCAAAAATTCAAACAAAAATGCAAAATTAAAATGAATAAAATGAATAAAATAAACACTTATGAAAAGTTTATCATAAAAATGCAAAAGTAAAATAAATGATAAAAATAAAACACCAAAATTTAATAAATCATAAAAATGCAAAATTAAAACTTGCTAAAAAAAAAAAAAAAACCAACATGAAAAATGCTAAATTATATATTTTAATTTAAAAAAGGGATCAAAATAAACCCATGCAACAAAAAAAAAAAAGATTACCTGCATGTCATGTAGCATTAACCAACTTCAGAGAACTGTGTATAGGCAAAAATGTTGTTAAATTAATAAAATATTGACAAAATCTCAAAGGTCAAAGGGGTTCAGCTGACAACACGTTTGTGAATCTCTGGTTTAAAGAGTAAGACGTTTCTCATCTCGGTTTCAGCACGCCGGTCTGATTATAGGTCACGCGCGAGATCGGCCTCGTCCTAAACAACAATCGTACGTGATGTTGTAGACTAACAGCGTTCAGTTAATGGCCTGTGGAAAGACAAATGGAGCTGTCAGGCCTCATTGAGCATCTAAAGACAGACGCGGGACAGCGCCGGCATCGCTCACATCCAAAACGAGCGCATCACGAGCTCTCGTTTGTGACGTTCCTCACAGAGAAGATGAAGCATAAACATCATCTGATCAGATTTATCCTTTACTGTTCAAAAGCGCTTTCAAGAAACTGTGGATCTTGCTCATGATTGTACATAAAGAGATGATCAATAATCAACTGCTTAACACAAATAGAACTGAACACAATTATAAAAAAAACAACAACAGCAGCTGTAGAAACATCAACAACATATTCAGAGCAAACAATCTTGAGGAAGTTTCATCATCTTTGGTTTAGAAACGACCACCGTTCATTCTCTACACAAAACTACAGCAACTATTTCTTCTATTGCTTTGATTGAGATCAACCATTAACGTCAACAATCGCACATCCTTCAGCCATGTTTTTGCGTTCATTTAGCTTTTCGAATTATTTTTAATCATTTGTGATGTTACGTTAATTTAAATAAAGTTCAGCAGCAAATGAAATGCGTAAATTGATCAAATTAAATTTTAATGCAAAATTTGAACAAGTAAAATGTAATTTATTTTAAGCTAAATAAGCCTCTTATAGCATAAAATGCTAAATTAAAAGATATATAATTTTAAACAGCAAATCAAATGTGTAAATTGATCAAATTAAACCTTAATGCAAAATTCAAACGAGTAAATTTAATAAGCCTCTTATAAAAAATTAAATAAAATGTTAAATTAAAATATATAATTTTAAACAGCAAATAAACTGTGTAAATTGATCAAATGAAATCTTAATGCAAAATTAAAAGAGTAAATTTATTTTAAGCTAAATAAGCCTTTTACAAAAAAATCTAATAAAATGCAAAATTAAAATTAAAATATATCATTTTAAACAGCAAATGAAATGTGTAAATTGATCAATTAAATCTTAATGCAAAATTAAAAGAGGTAAATTATTTTTTTTTTAAGCTAAATAAGCTTCTTACAAAGAATGTAATAAAATTAAAAATATTATTTTAAACAGCAAATGAAATGTGTAAATTGATCAAACTAAATCTTGATGCAAAATTAAAACAAGTAAATTGAATTTTAAGCTAAATAAGCCTCTTACAAAAAATTTAAACGCTAAATTAAAATACAGAATTGTAAAAAAAAAACAAAAATACTAAAAAACAAATAAAAATGTAAAATTAAAATAAATAAATGACTAAAACAGTATAAAAGACAAAAATTACAAAGCAAACTACATTTAAAAATTAAGGTTTTAATGAATATAATACTTATAATGAAAGAAATGTATTTATTTATATATATATATATATATATATATATATATATAAAAATTAAAAAATAAATTTTTTTTTTTTTTTTTTGACTACCATGCAAATTTAATGTGTATATATAAAACAACTGAAAATCAAAAGCACGTTGATAAATGGCAGCAAACTGCTGTACTGTTTTTTCCTCTTTGTGAAAATTAATGTTAAGTAAAATGCAATATTCAAAATGATAATTTACTTCATTTTTCTTCACATGAAGAAACGGTGATATCAGGATTGAATCCCGACATGATTAACACACGACACCAGAAAATCTGAATTAAAAAGAATCATCAAAATTAAGGCAACTGAGATTTGTGTAAATTCCTACAAAACCGATATTTGACAAGAAAATCAACAGAATATAGCGATGCGACAGCTTAATATCTGAGGAAGACGATCCGTGTTCTTATTTTACATCATATCCGCGTTTATCCACGCAGTGTTTTCATCTTTACGAACTCTCTGAAGAAGCTTCAGTCCAACAGACATAAAAAGGTCAAGAAATAAACCTCATCACCTCATGAAGCGGCCCTGCAATCCTTCAGTCTCTTTAGCTCAGGCAGGAAATGAGGAAAGTCAGTGTTTTTGGTGCTGAGGTCACCTGGAAGTGTCCGTTTATTACGTGTCCGTTTTTTCAGTGCAGAGCGTCTGATCTTCATCAGAAGGCAACGCTGACGTACATTCAGCTCTTCAGGATGCTATCTGGCAATAAAACACAACATGAGTCATCACACTGACATAAAAATGCATCTACAGTGCTGTAAATGCAAGCACAAAGCAAAAAATATGAGAGATTGTAAACTAAATTAAATGAAAAACTTTACAATAATGCTTGTTAATGTTAGTTAATGCATTAGTCATCATGAACGGGTATTGTAAACTAAAAATAAAAAATATATATCTTTGCAGCATTTATAAATATATTAAAATATATTACAGTATTTATTTTAATGCATTAAAATTTATACTATTTATACTATATATATTCATAAAATAGTTAAACGACATTACAAAAACAACACATTTATAGCATTTATTTAATACATAATCTCTCAATTTCTATATATACAAAGACATTTTTGCAATTCAAGTTGGTACATTTAATATTTTTTATATGCAGATTAATGATTTTCAAAATATAAAATTAATTGTAAGGTCATCAGGTTTTAATGTGGATTAAATTAATTTATTCACACTGTATAATATAGCATTAATTTAATTTATTATAAATATAATAATATTAAACATTACATCAAATATAAATGTTCATTTCTACATATACTAACATTTTTACATTAAGTTAGTATATTTTAGTATATTTAGTAGTAAAATATATTATTTAATTAATTCAGTATTATATTTTTATATCTGGATTAATGATTCCCAGTGTATTAAAAAAATAATGCACTTAATTTTATTTAGTTTTGACCATTACAAAAATAAATTATAAAAAAAGACAAAAGGCCGTGAGGTCAAACTCATCAGTTAATAATTTAATTATATTAAACATCATATAAAATAGTAATGTCAATTTCTACATATACTAACATTTTTACATTAAGTTAGTATATTTTAGTATATTTAGTAGTAAAATATATTATTTAATTAATTTAGCATTATATTGTTATATCTAGATGAAACTCAATTAATAATTTAGTTATATTAAACATTATATAAAATATTAATGTTAATTTCCACATATACTAACATTTGTACATTAAGAAAATATAATTCTGTGTATTTAGTAGTAAAATATTATTTATTTAATTCAGTATTATATTTTTATATCTAGATGACTGATTCCCAATGTATTAAAATTATGCACTTGATTTTATTTTATAGTTATATAAAATAATATATTATTTATAATATATTTATTATTTATAATGTTTATATATATATATATATATATATAAATTTAATAGCATGTTTTTATATCTAGATTAATAATTCCCAATGCATTAAATTACTCATTAACTCATGTTTGCTATTTTATTTCAATTTTAACCATTAAAAAAAACTATTAAAAAGGCCTGTGAGGTCATCAAGTTGTAAGGTGCATTAAAT
The DNA here is from genome assembly GCA_012976165.1 of Labeo catla. NCBI lineage: Eukaryota > Metazoa > Chordata > Actinopteri > Cypriniformes > Cyprinidae > Labeo > Labeo catla. Next base: position 88,901 of record VONZ01000537.1, read on the forward strand.
TATTTTTTTAATATAGCATTTATTTTATTGATATATAATATTAGTGTTAATTTCAAAATAAAATATATATATATATAAAAAAAATAAAAACGTATATTTAATTAATTTAGCAGTATATTTTAAACCTAGATTAACAATCGCCAATGCATTATCTCATACATTACTGTTCATTTAAAAAAAAAGTTGATTTTAGGGTGATGTAGGGTGCAGTACACAGGACGTAGTGCGCACTTGGACTGGTAGGAGCAGGGTTGAATGTGGTCGCTGGTTTCCACGCTGATCTGCTGCTGTGCTGCATGGACGTCCTGTGAAGGAGCCACGGTCTGTGGAGGAGCTTCTGTTACTACACCCTGACAACAGGAAGTGACATCATGCAGGAAATCGACATAGGCTACAATTTAATTAATTTATGCACAGAGTAAAGCGCGGCACTGTGTTCAATTACACATGAGCAGTTCATGATCCAGCAGTGTTTTCAGTGTCTCTCCATCTGCTCAGATGCATTCTTAATCCAATCACAATTTTTATCTTCTGTCTAAATTCTGCAGCCCTAGTATTTATATAACTCATGAAACATGCAAGATTTACCTCTACAGGAAGTGCTGATGGAGGGACTGGCGTTAACTGATGGATGAATGTTCCTTGCATAGGGGCCACAGGAGCCGGAATATACTGAAACACACGCATAGATCAACATAGGATAACACACATATGCAGTTCTCTTGCGGTCCTGCAGAGGGCGCCGACTGATCGAGCGCTGCAGATCACATGGTCCTTCCTTTCTCTGTGTGTGTCTGTGTAATGGATGGTTCAACTGTCTCTTAGAGCAGTGCTAATGAGTGGAGTTAAAGGGCGTAGACACGGGTGATTAACTTCCTGTACAGGAGCGCAGCGTAAACTACAACAGTGTCACAGCACTGAAGACTGATTGTGCGCACGCACACACACACACACACACACACACACACACACACACACACACACACACACACACACACCTTTGCATTTGTGGTTTACGGGGACTCTCCATAGGCGTAATGGTTTTTATACTGTACAAACTGTATTTTCTATTTCTATTTTTACACCTAAACCTAGCCCTCACAGGAGACTGTGCACACTTTTTGAATTTCATAAAACACTGTTTAGTATGTTTTTTAAGCCTTTTGTTTTATGGGGACACAGGAAGTGTCCTCATAAACCATGTTTACGTTGTAGTACCCATGTCATTATACACATTTGTGTCCTCATAAACCATATATACCAGAACACACACACACACAGAGCACCTGTTTTTCCTTTGTCTGTAATTCTCAGGCTTTTCTGTGCATTTCTTAGATTAAAAGTACATTAGCATCATACTGATTCACACTGATTCACGACAGACATAAAATGCGTTCAATTGGGTGTATGTATAGCAGAGTTATATAGTTTATATAGCATATACAGTTTGGTATATAGTCCTGTAAAAGGTAGGTTTTTAGTCTGGTATATAGTCTATTATATAATCAAATCTATTATTTAGCCTAGTATTTAGTCAGGTTTTTAGTCTGGTATATTTTTCAGTATATAGTCATTTAATCTTTATAGAGTATATAGTCTAGTATACAGTCAGGTTTTTAGACTGGTATATAGTTGGGTATATAGTTTGTTTTTAGTCTGGTATATAGTCCAGTATATAGTTGGATGTGTTGTATATACACCTCTATGTATAGTCAGGTTTTTCGTTTTGTATATAGGCCTATAGAGAGTAGATTTTTAGTATGGTATATAGTGTAGTATATAATTAACTTTTAAATCTGTTATTTAGTCTAGTATTTAATCAGGTATTAAGTCTGGTATATTTTTCATTTTTAATCTTTATAGAGTAAATAGTGTAGTGTATAGTCAGGTTTTTAGACTGTTATATAGTTGCGTATACATTTTTTTTTTAGTCTGGTATATAGTTGGGTTTATAGTTTCTTTTTTTAGTCTGTATATAGTGTATTACATAATTAACTTTTAAATCTGTTATTTAGTCTAGTATTTAGTCAGGTTTTTAGTCTGGTATATTTTTCAGTCATATATAGTCATTTAGTTTTTATAGAGTATGTAGTCTAGTATATAGTCAGGTTTTTAGACTGGCATTTAGTTGGGTATATAGTTTGATTTTAGTCTGGTATATAGTCCAGTATATAGTTGGGTGTTAGTGTGGTATATACACCTCTATATATAGTCAGGTTTTTTGTTTTGTATATAGTCCCATATATAGTAGGTTTTTAGTATGGTATATAGTATAGTATCTAAATCAACTTTTGAGTCTATTATTTAATCTAGTGTTTAGTCAGGTTTTTAGTCTGGTATATAGTTCAGAATATATTCATATTTAGTCTATATACACAGTAGTATATAGTCTATTCTATAGTCAGATTTTTAGCCTTGTATATAGTTGGGTATATAGTTTGTTTTTTAATCAGGAATATTTCAGTATCACATTTGTTTTAGTCTGAAATATAGTTCAGTACATAGTCTAGTATATAATCAGGTTTTTAGTCTATTTAGTATGGCATTTTGTTCAGTCTATAGTTGTTTTTAGTCTGTATATAGTATTTAGTCCAGTATATATTCTGGTATATAGTCTAGTATACAGGCAAGTTTTTGGTCTGGTATATATATATAGTTGGGTTTTTAGTTTGGTATATAGTCTGGTTTATAGCCCTATATATAGTCAGGTTTTTTGTTTGGTATATAGTTGTTTTTAGTCTGCATATACTCCGATATATATTCTGTTATATAGTCTAGTATACAGTCGAGTTTTTAGTCTGATAAATAGTCCAGTATATAGTCTGGTATGTAGTCTGGTATACAATCCATTATATAATTAGGTTCATAATCAGATTTTTTTCTTGTATTTAGTCCAGTTTATATAGTATATAGTGCGGTATATAGCCATTTGTTAGTCTGGTATATAGTCCAGTATGTAGTCTGGAATATAGGGTCCGACATTACAATCAAAACATGCATGATCATTCAAGTGAGCATTTCTGTGGAATGCTGAGCTCTTCAGCATTTTACATCTGACATACTGAAAACAACAAAAGAGTTTCTAATGCTGTTTGTCGTCTGAAGGAAAATTGTGTGTTGTAGTTTGTGTACACACCAACACAGACGGGGCAGATGGTGTGCATTTGATGACGGAGAGGGTTCAGCAGGGTGTCTTGAGATGGGATACGTGAACCAGTTTCTAAATTATCTTGTATACACAACACACACACACACACACACACACACACACACACACACTCCTTCCAAGTATTAACCCTTAACACTACCAACTATTTCTAGATGCAGGTATCTAAGTAAAGTAAATTTTCTTTTCTCACAGCTCACAGACATGTGAGCCAATCCAGTATACAGCTGAGTATATAGTCATATTTATAGTTTGGTACATAGTCCAGAATATAGTCTGGCATATAGTTGGGTATAAACTCTGGTATACAGTTCAGTATATAGTTGTATATGGTTGATATAGTTGGTATACAGTTGAGTACATAGTCCAAAATATAAGGTGGTGTATACAGTAATCAACACTTGAAGTGGTTTAAAACCTTTTATTAAATTTCTTCTAAAACCAAAAAGAATACCTGTTCTTGCCTTAGGAGAACTTTGATTAACTTTTTATGATCCACTTCAAATGCCGACTACTGTAGTCCAATATAGAGTATGGAATACAGTCATATTTTTAGTCAGGTATACAGTCAGGAATTAATTTGGTATACATTCTGGTATATAGCCAGGATTTTAGTCAGGTTTAGTGTGGTATATAGTTACAGTTAAGTATATATTCTGTTATATAATCTTGTATATAGTTGAGTATATAGTCTGTTATATAGTCTAGTATATAGCCTGTTACATAGTCAGGTATATACAGTAGTCAACATTTTAATTGGATCAAAACCTTTTATAAAATTTGTCCTAAAACCAAAACTTGTCTTAGGACAACTTTGGTGACTTTTTTTTGATCCACTTCAAATGTTGACTACTGTAGTTGAGCATATAGTCTGTTATGCAGTCTAGTATATAGTCTTGTATATAGTTCAGTTCATAGTCTGTTATAGTCTGGTAAATAATTCAGTATACAGTCTGTTATTTAATGTGGAATATAGTTCAGTTTATAGTCTTATAAATTCTGATGTATATTTGAGTATATATAGTCTGTTATATAGTCTTGTATAAAGTTCAGTATATAATCTGTTATATAGTTTGGTATACAGTTTAGTTATATAGTCTAATGTAGTCTTTTATACAATTCAGTATATAGACTAGTATATAGTCTTATATAGTCTGGCAAATAGTTCAGTCTGTTATATAATGTGGTATATAGTTCAGTATATAGTCTTATGAATTCTGGTATATATTGTCTGTTATATAGTCTTGTATATAGTTCAGTATATAATCTGTTATATAGTTTGGTATACAATTTAGTTATATAGTCTTATGTAGTTTATGTAGATCAGTATATAGACTGGTATATAGTTTGTCACGTAGTCTAGTTTATAGTGGAGTATATATTTGGTTATATAGTCTGGTATATAGTTGAGTATAAAATCTGTTATGTAGTCTAGTTTATAGCAGAGTATATATTCTGTTATATAGTCTGAATTTGGTTAAGTATATAGTCTATTATGTAGTCTGTTATATAGCCTGGTATATATGCGGTTATGTCGTCTAGTTTACAGTTGAATATATATTCTGTTATGTAGTCTAGTATATAGTTGTGTATATAGTCTGATATGTAGTCTGGTATATAGCCTTGTATGTAGTTTAGCATATAATCTTATATAGTCTGGTATATAGTTGAGTATATAGTCTGTTACGTAGTCTAGTTTATAGTGGAGTATATAATCTGTTATATAGTCTGGTACATACTTAAGTATATAGTTTGTTATATAGCCTGGTATATAGTTGGTTATGTAGTCTAGTTTATAGTTGAATATATATTCTGTTATGTAGTCTAGTATATAGTTGAGAGTATATAGTCTAATATGTAGTCTGGTATATAGCCTTGTATATAGTTCAGCATATAATCTTATATAGTCTGGTATATAGTTGAGTATAAAATCTGTTATGTAGTCTAGTATATAGTTGAGTATATAGTCTGTTATATAATTCAGTATATAGTATAATGTATATAGTTTTGTATATACTGTAGTCTATTATATAGTCTGGTAAAGATCAGAAAAATAAGATGTTATGTAGTCTTGTATATAGTTATATATATTTTGTTATATAGTCTGGTATATAGTTCAGTAGTTCGAAATACAGCGCGGGATAAACTCTGCCTTTTAGTCCATTATATAGTTGAGCATATAGTCAAATTTTTAGCAGGGTATACATTCTGGTATATAGCCTGAACATGGACTGGTATATAATCTGGTAAAAAGTCACATTGTAAGTCTGGCATGTAGTCTGGTAGTATATATTGATAATAACATGATATATATTATTTTGACTCTTATACCATCTGACTGTACAGTGAACAAAACACAGCTGATGTTTTTGTGACATTTTGTGTTGAGTAAATGTAAAATCAGAGCAGACACAACCCACAGCTTATAAACTCACATTAGCAGAAGATCCCAGTGTCAACTGATTCATCTGTTGTGTTAGTGGAGTCATGATGGCAGCTGGAGGCACCGATACAGCGCTGTGATCTAGAGCTGGACTGATGACCGCTCCCTACAGACACAGACCAAAACATCATTTCAGCATGTTTGTGACTGTCGGGAGGGTTTTAAGAACCAATATCAACCACATGAACACCCAATACAAGAATGACTTCATAAGTTGTTAATTTGTCTTTTTTTGTCCCGTTTTCTTTTCAACATTCTTAACATCTTTTTTTTTCTTCTCTAGAAATGTCGGATGTCTACATGTCCTCATGAACCTGGTATCTAGAAAGGGTTTATGAAAGTGTTACAGTCATGTCAGCGAGTTTGTGTAAAAATAAATGAAACTTCAGCACAGAACACACTGATATTGATTTAGTGAATGTCATATAAGCGTTGGTTATGGTTGGCCGATTCCATATCGCGCAGCCAATCCGAAGCGATCCGTCTTTCTGGTTTCATTACAGTGACTGACCTCAATCAATGACTTTAACATGGCAAACACTCGAGAAACAGCACAAGGAACATGTTCTAGGAATATATAACAAAATAAAACTGAATCAGTAGTGTATTTTGTGGTGTCTTTCTGCTGTTGCGTCTAACTCATGAAACAGAAAAACAACCTTCATGACAAAAAAAAAAAACACAAAGCTGTGCAAACTCACGTCTGATGCCCACTGCATAGAACACAATTACAATAGGCTGTTTTCTTTTGATTAATACTGAAATATTGTCATACAATGCATCTTTAGCACTGAAATGAATCTGCAAAAATGTGTCTTATTAATTCATGTCTTCCCAGAATCAATCAGACTGAGCAAGATACATTTTTCCCAGTCATTAGTTTTCATGATCATTTTCAGCCTCTCTAATGCAATTAAGGAAACTATTTCTGCTACTGTACCTTTAAGGATTGTGTATGTAAACAGTCACAGAGAAGAAAGGTCAGGGGTCAGAGGTCAGAGGTCACTTACTGTCGGCTGCATCACATACTGCTGCTGCTGCGGCATCCATGCCGTGCTCTGAACCTGTGAGGGACAACAAACAGCTTACAAAATATGAACATGGTCCACACTAGGCACATTAAATAGTTATTATAGCTAAGATTACAACCATAGACAAAAAAAAAAAATCTAGTAGCAAAATTTCCCATTTTCATTTAGTTTAACGATGTATTAAACTTACTAAAACTGAAATAAAAAAAAAAATAAAAATAAATAAAATTAAACCCATAATTTTTGCTGTTGCTTATGAGCAGACTTGCGTTAAACTTTTATTTTATATTATTATTATTATTATTATTATTTATTTATTTATTTTTTTACATTTTTTAGTTTTTAGTACTTTTTTCTTTTCTTTTTTTACATTTTTGCTCACTGTTTTTATATGCTGTAGAAATGAATGTAATAGAAATGAAACAAAACTGAAACATCACTCATGAATGTGTGATTTGTCTTCAAAATTCTTGCTGCTAAAAATCAGCATCACAACTATTAATTGGAAATATTACTCTGCATGACAACTAAAAATGCAAAAGCAAAATGCACAGCATTAATTCATTTATTGACCTAGAACCATACACATTATGTTTATGCACAGCCACAGAGAAAACATACTGGTGTTTGATCTGTGCTTGGTGTGGATTGATCTTTGTGAAGACAGTGATGAAGATGATTCTCCTCTGCTCTGATATTGATGAATTAATCTGAGAGTGATGGATCACACCCTCCCCCCTCTCTCTCTCTCTCTCTGTGTGACGGGTTAACGACTCACATATAATAAACAAACTACAAATCAGAATTGTAAGACAGAGCTCATTCATTCATGAGCTGCTCTGACGGTCTGATACTGAAATCACACACACACGCACGCTCACCTGATATGTAGAGACGGGTGAGGCGGTGATGAACGGAGTGACAGATGCTTGCGCGATCATCCGGTTAGTAGTGATGCTGTATGGAGAAGAGTAGAACCTGTGCACAAAAAGAGATTTAATAAAAGTTGTGTGCATTTCTACACGCCTCTGTATGACCGTATGTATGCGTCCTGTAGGCGGCGCTGTGATGAGAATGATAGAAATAATCATAACTGTGTTGTTCTGATCTCTTATCAGACAGGATGTTTTATTAGGAGACCGACACAGGAAACAGGAAGTGAGGGATTTCCTGCAAGCAGAACACACTGGGAAAGACAATCTTTCGGTGTGTGTGTGTGTGTGTGAGAGAGACTGAGTGAGAGAGAGAGAGAGAGAGAGAGAGAGAGAGAGATACCCATTCTGCATGACAGCAGGGTCGTATGTGAGTGTCATTCCCGTCTGCAAAAAGACACAGAGAGACCGTTAATAGCAGATTTTCAAATGGCAGACTTTTCAGATCTGAGGGTCCAAACCCTCAAACGTGCCGTCACTCCATCATATGAGAAAAAGACACTAATTATACAAGCTGATGATACTGAGAGAGTTTAAAACCATCATAACCAGATGTATGGAGTGACAATGTGTCTCTCAACACTGGAAGTGCAAACGCTGCTCAACCAGACAAAAATCACAGCTAATCAGACAATTACATGATGATTTAACATACATGTGCAAAAGGATCCTGGATTTTAACATAACTACATGCATAACTACATAGTCTGACAACAAGAATAGAAACAAAACGATTAAAAAGATTAAATGGCTTGCCACGACTCTTTAGGACAAAAAAATAAAATAATAAATATAATAATATATAATAATAATATAAACACACACATATTAATTTCTTAAGAAAATAAATAAATAAATAACATTTAGGCTTTTGTTTACTTTAGAAGTACTTTATATTAGTACATATGTAGAAAAATGTTAGTTACATACAGTGTTTCTACTGTTTTTCTTTCTTTCCAAAACAAACTATTGTAAATATACTACACAAGTTTTCAGAAGTGCAGTGGTGATGAGGAGCAGCCGTCTGCAGATGTTCACGGCGCATCTGTGCTGCATTAGTGTGACATGCAGCAGGTGCATCAGCTGCGCCTCAGGACATCATGATGATCAGCCTGATTTCCTGTAAATTACTCTATGTATATATATGTGTGTGTGTGTGTGTGTGTGTTTTATATATCCTGGTGAGGACTTAAACCTGAATACACACACACTCATGGGGACTTGTGTCACAGTGTCATACAGAAACAGTTCTTTTGAGAAAGTAAAAATGCAGAATGTTTCCTGTGACGGGTAGGTTTAGGTGTAGGGCAATAGAAAATATGGTTTGTACAGTATAAAAACCATTACGCCGAGTCCCTACAAGGATAGCTGACCACACATGTGTGCGTGTGTGTGTGTACTTGTTTTTGCTACATTGTGGGGACCAAATGTCCCCACAAGGATAGTAAAACCTGAAATTTTTGACATTGTGGGGGAAATGTTATAAAAAATTATTAAAAAATAGTAAATGATGTTTATCTGAAAATGTAACGATGCAAACATGTTTTCTGTGAGGGGGGGGTTTAGGGTTAAGGTTGGATTAGGGGATAGACAATATCATTTGGTCAGTATAAAAACTATAGAAGTCTATGGAAAGTCCCCACAGTTCACAAAAACAAACGTGTGTGTGTGTGAGATCTTACCTCTCCTTCCCTCCACGCTCTGCCATTCTGTGGATATTTACTCTGAGTTTGTCTCTTCTTCTGACCACCATCAGCAAACTTACACAGCAGCGGTTCAGACGGACCTACAGACAGACACGAGAGACAGAGACTGAAACTACAGCAAATGTGTACATACAGACAGAGAGATGGAGAGACAGCGTCATTCAACCTCTCCATCTGTCCATTTCACTGCTAAAACTATATACAGAATAAACAGACAGAAAAAAAGAGAGATAAAGACAGAAAGAATGATAGGTAAAACAACAGAATGACAGAACGATAGAACAAGTGAACGATAAAGCAATAGACAGAACGATAGTTATAGATACAGAATGATAGAAGGAACGATAGTGTCGACGCCAATAGCCTTGTGGGCAGTGCGCCGACATGTGGTGCAGTTGCGCCTCGGGTGTCCCGAGATCGAATCCCACCTTGTGGACCTTTCCCGATCCCGCCCCCCTTCTCTCTCTCCCCCATTCACTTCCACAAAAAAACAACGAACAATAGAAGGAACAATAGAAAGATAGAACGAACAGTGAACGATAGAACACACGATAGATAGAACAAATGGATAGAACGAACGATAAATAGAATGACAGACTGAACGAACAACAGATACAGAACGATAGATATAACAATAGAACGAACAACAGAACAAACGATATGTAGATAGAACAATAGAATGAATGATAGACAGAATGATCTGTCTATCTATCATTTGTTCAATGAATGAACAAACAATAGAACAAATGATAGAACACACAATAGAACGATAGAACGAATAACAACGAATGATAGACGGAATGATATAACAAACAACAGAAAAAAATGATAGATACAGAACGATAGATAGAACGATAGAATGAAAAATAGAATGATAGAATAAACGATAGAATGACAGAACAATAGATAGAATGAGAGACGACGATAGATGGAAAGAACGACAGACAGACAGAACGACAGAACGAACGATAGAAAGATAGATAGATAGATCAATAGACAATGATAGACAATGATAGAATGAACAACAGAACGATAGAATGAACAATTGATAGAAAGACAGAACAGACAGAATGAGACAACATTAGAACGAACGATAGAAAGAACGATAGAATGATAGACAGAACAATAGAACGAACAGAACAAATGATAGAACAGAACGAATGAGAATAACAATAAACGATGGGACAAACAATAGACCAAACGATAGAATGATAGATAGAACGATAGACAGACAGAACAAAGGAACAAACGACGGAATGAACGACAGAACGAATGACAGAACGAACGACAGACAGAACGACAGACAGAACGAATGATAGACAGAAAAATAGACAGAACGATACAGAACTAACCATAGGCCAATAGAATGACAGATAGAACGAACGACAGATAGAACGAATGAACGATAGACCGATAGAATATGATAGAATAGCAGAACATCAGATAGAACGAATGACAGAATGATAGAACGAGCAATAGAGAGAACGATAGAATGATAGAAAGAATGATAGAACGACAGATGGATAGAATGAAGAAACGAACAACGGAACAAACAATAGACAACAATAGAATGATAGATAGAACGACGGAACGGACGACAGACAGAGCGGACGACAGATCGATAGAACGAACAAAAACAAACAAACAAACAAAAACAAACAATAGACCGAAAGATAGAACGAATGATAGAACGAACGAACAAACAATAGAATAGCAGAATGACAGACAGAACGAATAACAGAACAAATGACAGAACGATAGAACGAACGAGAATGATAATAGAATGATAGAACGACAGACGGATAGAATGAAGGAACGAACAACAGAACAAACAATAGACAATAATAGAATGATAGATAGAATGACGGAACGGACGACAGACAAAACGAACGACAGATAGAACGAACTATAGATAGAACAAACAAACAAAACAATAGACCGAAAGATAGAATGAATAATAGATAGAACGAACAAACGAACAATAAAAGGGCAGAACAACAGACAGAACGAATGACAGAATGATAGACGGACATGAGCTGATCCGAGTACAGCTTTGTTGAATAATCATGACTTCCTGTCCAGCCTGAGCTCAGTTCTGATCAATACCGCATTCAAAAACAATGCTGTTAGTCTCAATCCAACAAATCACACTAAATGCTGAAGAGAGGAAGCATCTCTGCAATCAAAACATCTCAATATGATCTCATCTATTTCTCAAATCATCTGAGTTGCTCCGCATTGATTTTACAGCTCTAGACATTTACTGGATGACAGCTAGTGACTCATTTGGGTCTCATTTTTATTGTGAGCTTATGAGAAACCTGAGACAAAGCTGAAACCATTATAAAACCAACAACTCCACGAGCTGTGAAAGATTTGAGCAATAATATCCCACATCACCAAAACGAATAGAGCAGTCACCTGGTGTTCCTGCTGCAGTTTTGAGATATTTTCCATTGAAATGTTGTATGACAACTTCACATTTCTCTGTGGACTCCATCCTGAAGAACAACAACAAACATGACTGGAATAAATCACAAAACACAAGGCAAAACCCCACCAGGAAAACACAGCATTGTATTGCGTTTCAATGGTTTAAAAGATTTACAGTAAAGCTTTCGATTTCATTAGCTGGTTTGTGTGATTAAAAACATCATGAGATCCTCAGACTCTGAATATTAACTGTTGAAAAAGACACTGTTGTTGACCCTCATTAGCACAGATTAAAACTACATCCTCACAACAGCACACACACACTTGACTTCTTTAAAGTCTATTAAACACTAAGTTAAATGAGGTTTTGATATGAACACACACACACACACCTGGCGAAGCCGACGCCTCTGCTCACGCCGATGGCATCCCGTAATATTCGTGTGGAGATCACGTGACCGAAGGGTCTGAGCAGCGCCTCCAGCTCCTGTTCATCCATAGAGACGGGCAGATTAGACAGGTACAGGTTAGTGGGGTCCTGCTCCTGCTGCTACAGACAAACACACACACACACACACACACAAACAAACACACATACACAGATCCATCAGGTTACTTCAACACTTCAATCTATGATCAAACTGACAAAACTTGAGATACAACTTTATTTAAACCAGTGTTATTTTGGTATCATTGACACACAACAGTGTTCGTGAACACTTCAGATGAGTTTTTATTTTGATATTTTCCATTTTTTACTTTAATTGTAGTTATTTTGTTTAAAATAAAAAAAGTCCAAGTCATTAATTTACATTTTAATTATTTTTAGTAATTAAATAAGTTAAACTAAATGAAAATGAGAAATGTTGCATTGGCAGTAAATATTATTATTTTTTTATTTATTAAAAATTTATACAGTATATTTTATTTATAGTTTATTTTATTTCAAATAAATTAAATATGAGTTTATGGCTTTAAAATTATACTTTTCATATTTTATTTTTAGTTTATTAAGTAACTAAAATGTTTTATAATAATAATAATAATAATAATAATAATAATAATAATTAAACTAAACTAAAAACTAAAAGTTTAATAAATAAAAAATAACTAATACAAAATTAGCATTTTATAAAATTAAACAAATCTGAAATTATATGAATACATTTTTATGTAAGTTTTAGACTATTTATTAGGTTTATTACCACATACATGTAAAGGTAAAACTGTCAAAAAACAAAATAAATATCACTTATTCAAACTACTACTGCTACTACTAATAATAATAACAATAATAATAATAATAATAATAATAATAATAATAAATAATAACAACAACAACAACAATAATAACAACAATAACAACAACAGTAAATAAAAAAAAAATTACAAAATGATTAGCATTTTCTATAATTATACAAATATAAAATTAAATGAATATATTGTGTAAATTTTAGACTATTTATTACGTTTATTACTACATAGATTTAAAGGTAAAACTGTTAGGAAACAAAATAAATATCACTAATTCAAGCTAATAATAATAATAATAATAATAATAATTAATAATAATAATAATAATAATAATAATAATAATAATAAACAACAACAACAACAACAACAACAATAATATAAAATTAAAATGATTACACTTATGTACATTTTAGACTATTTATTAGGTTTATTACCACTTGTAAAGGTAAAACTGTCAGGAAACAAATGTCACTTATTCAAAATAATATTAATAAAAATAAAGTAACTAAAAACAAAAATAATAAAATTATAAAATTATTAGCATTTTATACAATTATACAAACATAAAATTAAATAAATACATTATGTAAGTTTTAGACTATTTATGAGGGTTTATTACCACATAGATTTAATGATAAAACTGTCAGGAAACAAAATACATAAATACCACTTATTCAAAATAAATCAATAAATACATTGTGTGTGTGTGTGTGTTTTGTTTTTGTTTTTTTTACCATGAATATTAAAAAAAAAAAAAAAAAAAAAAAAAAAAATCACATTGTGTATAACATAAAAATACAAAAAAAAAAAAGTTATGGTTATAGCTGACTATTTGAACCCTGTATCAAACAAAGCAAAAATTCAGCCAACTTTTTTTTTTTGTCAAAGACTTGACATTAACTCAATTTCACACTCAGAGTAATAAAACTAATAAAACATGCCTCAAATGATCTGCACTGCACATTAATTTTTTATCGCTCTATGCTCTTACTGTCTGACAACTACTGACTCATTCGTGCCCGTTTATTTCTCTTAAAGCATTTTAGGAGAAACATCTGAGACAAAGTTGTTATTTTAATGAAACCGAGATGTGAGCTACAAAAGAGCAAAGTATGAGAAATACATTTCCTCTATAAGCAGAAACAGTAAAACAAGAATCACTGCGTCTGAACTCAGAATTTTCAAAGCAATTTTAGATCAACAATTACAACACGATTCACTAAATGAACGTCAGTAGGCAGGATCAGACTTTGACTGTCATTCACACGTTAATAAACGACAGTGAGAAAGATGGACAGACGGGAGACGGGAGACGGGAGCGCCGCGACAGCAGATCAAGCTCCTCTGTCACCGTAATATCCTCTAATAGTGAGTCAAACACGCTCCACTGACACCGAGTAAATCACACTGCAGCTCACGCCCCTGTATGCGTGTGTGTGAGGAGATGAACACAAATATGAGATGATATTTACACTTACGTATGTTTATACAGGTCCAAAAATCTCACTATTTAAAAACATCCTCACTATTATAATCAAACCTGCTGAACATAACAAGTGAGCCACATCTCACTAGTTAAAAACACTGATTAATCAGTCAAATCATGTTTGTATTTAAATCTGATGTTCTGTGCAGTTTTCTTTGAGGTTCACCTGATATTAAAAACAATGGAAGTCTAATATATAATACTCTCACTAATATAGTGAAACAAACAAGTGTGCATTTGTGTGTAAAGTTAAGTATCGCAGTAGGAAACACCAGGGCTACTTGTCAAAGGTCTCTATCAAACAAACTACAATTATGTAAATGCTTGTTTTCTCTAGCAGTGGTTTAATGTGTTACGTAACTAATCAACAGCATAAAATCTATAATAAAATCAACTCAATTAAAATCAGCAAATTAACATGAAAATAATTATAGATTATAGAATTAAACTTTATATGATAAGTCTATAATTGTTTAATATATAATTGACTAATGATTGTAATAATTATAATTATTATTCATATATAAAAATAATACATTTATAAAAAGTTATAATAGTATTGTGTATATAAGAATTTATATAATTCTAATTAAATATTTATAAATATTCACAATATTACATATTAATAAGTACTTTATATTACATTATTAATATAAAATTGACTAATGATTGTAAGAGATTTATTATAATTATTATTATACATGTATAAAAATTTAAGAGTTATAAATTCTTATATACACAATACTATTATATAATTCTAATTAAATATTGATAAATATTCAAAATATTAAATATTAATAAGTACTTTATATTATAATTCTATAAATTAATATAAAATTGAATAATGATTGTAATAGATTTATTATAATTATTCATATATAAAATTTAACAGGTATAAATTATTATACACAATACTATCATATAATTCTAATTAAATATTTATAAATATTAAAAATGTAATAAATTAAATAATTGTAATTTATTTATTATAATTATTAATACATAAAATAAATTTGAGTTATAAATATACAATTGCAAAAGATATTATTATTATTATTATTACATAAAAATAAGAGTTATAAATTATATACACAATATTATATAATATAATTCTAATTAAAGATTTATAAATATTCAAAATATTAAATATTAATAAATAAGTACTTTATATGATAATTCTATAATTGTTCCATATAATTTATTAATTGCAAAAGATGTATTATTATTCATATATAAAAATAAGAGTTATAAATTATATACACAGTATTATACAACAATTCTAACATTGATAAAAATTCTAAATATTAAATAATAAATATGTACTTTATATTATAATTCTATAATAGTTTTATATATAATTGGACAATTGTAATAGATTTATTATAATTATTATTAATATATAAAAAAAGTAAGTGTTATAAATTATATACAATACTATTATACAACTAAATATGTACAAATACTAAATATTCAAAATATCTGATAAGTACTTCATAGTAAAGTTCTATAATTATTTAATATGTAATTGAATAATTGTAATAGATGTATTATAATTATTATTATTAATTATAATTATTAAATCATTATAAATATACAAAATACCACTATAATATAATTCTAATTAAATATTTATAAATATTAAATATCTGAAATATTAAATATTAATAAATACATACTTTATATTATAATAAAAATAAATGTAAGAGTTAAATTATTATACACTATTATATAACAATTCTAATTATTAATACATATTTTATATGATTAAATGTAATTTACATTATATATTTACATTAAGAAAGACATTACTCATTACACATAATATTAAATATAATTCTAACTCAAATAAAATTAAAATGAATTTTATATCACAATGAAATTATATATAACAATATAAATATGTAATGACTAAATTATACATGTTAAATATGTATTGATTAAATATATAAAAAGATATATATATATATATATATATATATATACACACATATATATCTTTATTCTATAAAGATAATGTATATTAAATTTAAGAAATACAATTTAATTAAACTATAATAATTACATAGATTATTAAATAATGTAAATAATTAAACATAAAATAAAATGAAAATACTATCACAGTATATGGAATTTAAAAACAGTGCTTATTGTTTGTATGTGTATGTGTGTGTGTCTGTGTCCGTCTGCGTCTGGCATGTATGCGTTCAATATGATCAGTGTTGGAAGGATGGCGTGACTGGCACAGGAAACAGACGTCTCTGGCAGTGTGTGTGTGTGTGTGTGTGTCTCATTCTGTGGTGTAAACAAATGTAAACACACTTGGTCTCCACACATATGGACTTTCAGACGCTCTGATTGTCATGTTTGTGTCTGTTGTTAAATATGTCTTGAGAAATGGCATAAATAATGAGTGTGAGCATCAGAGAAGCATCTCAGATCTGCTCTAATAAAAAGGTGAACGCTTAATCATCACTCCTCGCTTCATTTCCTCTCATTCTCTCCGTGTTAAACTCATGAAGAGATGCTCCTGCAAACAACACCTTCAGAAACTTCTACATCTTTCACTGTCTCAGATTAGCCTGTGTTACCCAGAAGCCCCTGCTCCTGTAATTACACAAGAGTTAGACGGCAATAGTTAATTGGAGAGGAATACAGATGCAGCATTAAAACACATTTATGCTCTACACTGTACAGTCTTTACTTTACTACAGAGATTCACTTGTATGAGGATGAGAAAAATAACTAGTACAAATGATCTCAGTCTTAAAATCAATGCAAAATAAGTACAGTCATGGTTTAGTAGTTTATGCGACATGCTGATTGTTTACGGCGAGTTACAGTGATAAATAATTCACACAAAGCATCATGGGAATAAATACAAATGTCTGTTCCTATGGAAAACAGCACAGCTACAGGCCTAATGAACGCCAGATCATCCTGCCATTTCAGGTGAGGGAGGAAATTCACATTTAATTAGCATCTGATTATCATATGATTAGTGAACTGAAGGAATCAGACCTGAGAAATACTGCAGAAAGGGGCGATATTAAACTCTATTGACATTTTTTATTCATGTCCCTGGTCTTACTGTGAACTTGTGTGGGTCTAGGATTGCCAAAAAATTTAAAGTAATTTTTTTAAATTAAAATATTAATTAAATTGGTAATGTTTTATGCCTTTGATTTAAAAAAAAAGAAAATGCACAACACAAACACCACATTTAATATTTGTGTGAAAAAAAGAATAAATTATGAAATTGTTTTTATTAATTAAATTGATATGCCTATTAGATACAGAATTTGATTAATAAAATGATTAAATTATTTAAAAATAAACTATAAAAAAAGGAATTTGAAAAATATATTTCATAAGACCAAAAAAATGCTTTTTATTTAGATTTTAATAAATTGTAAATAAGTTTACCATTAAAAATGTAAACAAAAAAATAAATAAATAAATAAAATGTATTTTCAAGTCCTAAACATTTCACCGTTTACTAAACTTAAAAAGAAACTAATTAAATTGTGTCAGTTTTATGATTTCAATAAATTAGACATACATTCTGATTACGATGGAGTCCAGAAAAAAATAAATAAATAAAATAAATAAATAAAATAAGAGTTAAGGTCTTTGCACAGTGGGGAAAAAAAAAAAAAAAAAAAAAAACAGATCAGGTTTAATTCTTCTGCATTTGCATCCGTAGCAAGCATTTTGAAAGGATGACAAATACCAAAAAAAAAAAAAAAAAAAAACATGAAAATGACTAAAAATCCTTTACAGAGTTTGAGGAAAACAAAGTCACTTTTATTAAATGTTTTACATAACATTAACATGTCATTTAATTACTGAATACTAAAATTTACCATAAAAAAAATAAATTTAATTCATTTAAATAGAAAAGGCCCTAAAATTTCACATTTTATTAAACTTTTGAATAAACAAATTGTGTACATTTCATGATCTCAGCAAATTAGACATACACTGATTACCAAAATATAACCATTAAAATAGAGTCCAGAAAAATTAACAGAAAAACTATTAAGGGTTACAAAGTTTGAGAAAAACTAATGTCACTTTAATTAAACTTTTGCATAAATTCTTGTTAAACTGTAAGTTTCTTGATTTTAAGAAATTAAACATGTTTATTGATTGCCAATTTAAATTTTCTATTAAAATGGAGTTAAAAAAAAAAAAAAAAAAAAAAAACTTTCGAAAAACAGAATTTGCAATTCAAAAAGTAATCTGTCATGGAAATGAACAACTTTGTCCAACTCTGAGACAATGTTTCTTTTCCACTGACGTCAACTGGCTCTGAAACAGATGGTAAGTTTTGAAGGGCAAACAGAGGGAGTTGTGGGTACCAGAGGAGACAGATCCATTATGGGACGGTTTCCCTGCTTCGCTGGTCTAATTACAGCTCAAGCACAGTTTGAGTCCAAATACGAGACAGAAACACCCTCTGACTCTCAGAATGATCTAACTAAGTTTACATGTACCGTATCAGTCTGATTGTGACAGCAGATTCAAAGCGTCTGTTAAAACATCAGTCTATATGAACATCACAAATCACAAACTAAAGCTCATGCATATGAAGAGACAGCGTGAGAACCAGATCTCATCAGCTCTGAAATACTGACACACAGATTCCTTTAGAGACTCACGTCACTTGATTCTGTGTGTTAGGAATCTGTTAGACCAACTAATTAACACCCGACTCGCCTGTCAAACACTAACGAGAGAGGAAGTGCTGTGTTTATTACACTCAGTAAAGAGGAAAGACAGCAGGCACTTCACATAAATATTCAACATTCGTGATTTACGATTTACTAGTGGAACAATATACACTAGTTCTCAGAAGAACATGATAAAATACAGATAAACAAAAAAAAAAATAAAATAAAACCATAAAATTGCTACATAAAAGCATAAACTGAAAAAACAAATCAAATACATAAAATTATAAATATAATGACGTTAACTAGTTGTCAAGGCAAAAAAAATATTTTAATTTGATATACACAAAAAAAAAAATGAATGAATATAAACAAATATACAATAAATATATATTAATGAATAACTTGTCATTAAATTACTGAATTGCTAAAGTATTACATTTAATTTTTTTTAAAGTTAATTCATTAAAAAGGATTTCACTAGGCCCTAAAAATGTCACCTTTATTAAATGTTTTAATAAACTTGATAAATTGTGTAAATTTCATGATCTTGATAAATTAAGACATACATTTTCATTACCACATTTTAAATTTAACCATTAAAAGTCTAGAAAGAAAAAATGCAATTTAAAACAACAAATTAAGTTAGAGTTTGAGAAAAAAAAAAGTCACATTAAATTTTTGTGTAAATTTGTGTAAAAAATAAATACATAAAAACAAAAAAAAAAGAAAAATAAATTACTCAAAAATTAACTAAAATAAAAATGGAAAATATAAAAATAAATCCTAATTCAAAAGAATTAATAAAACTATAGTATCTCATTGATACCAGAATAACACAGTAAATAACCAACTTTTACCAACTTTTTGGATGCACAGATCATCAAATAGTTCATTTAATATTTAGTTTGCCCTCTTGAGATTGACAACCAATATTTTCTGACACTCAAGCACCTCTTTCACTGACTGTTTAAAACTATCTCATATTCCTGGAAAGGTACAGGAAATGTATCCAGGATGCATTAAATTGACCGTGTTTCCTGAGCAGCAAATCAGCATATTAGAATGATTTCTGAAGGATCATGTGACACTGGAGTAATGATGCTGAAAATTCAATACATTTAACAGTACATTCACATAGAGAACTGCTATTTAAAAATTTTAACATTTCACGATTTTTACTGTTTTTGACCAAAACACACACACATATATACATATATTATATATATATATATATATATATATATACATATATTATATATATATACACACACACACACACATACACATATATATATATATATACACACAGTATATATATATATATATATATATATATTTTAAAACTTTATATATCCGTTACATAATGAAAGGCATTCATTTGTTCTGAAGGAGAAAACATCATACACTCACTCTGACTCAATGACTCACTTTTAGTGACTCAAATGTTCAGTATTCAGAACTTGCTTGCATCACACTCCATGAGCCATGAGGATGATGAAGGGATGAAGATGTCTTACCTTTGCCATCTGTGCCTGTACACCAGTGGCCTTCAGAGATGAAACGGCCTTCTGTGCTGCTGCCGGACAATCAAAGTCCACGAAACCATAACCTACAGACACGGCAGAACATTAATGTGACGTCACATGAACAGGATTATCAAGTCTACTCCACTTATTTGACCAAGAACCACCCACTTAGACAAAAGACCATCTGACTGACAGCTACAGCAACCAATTGCTTTATAACTGAAACAATTATGCAGAAATAAAAGTCACAAGATTGAGAATAAAATTATTTTCCTACTCAAGGACAAAAAAAAAAAAAAAAAGAATATTTTATATCGCTAAAAATACATCTTAAGAATGTAATCTTTTTTTTCTTAAGGCCGTTCTTAAAATAAAACTTAGGAAGAATGCTAAATCTTGAACATTTTTTTAAATATAATATCCAACTTGTCTTAAACATTTAAAACATTACAACATAATACAAGCTACATGCAGCATTATAAGTGATGTGCACAACTTCTCTGTAGTGAAACCAATGCAAAAGCACAGACTTGCACTGTTTGCAGAGTGTTTTTCATTGATTTTATCAGTGAGTCTAAAACAACATCTGCAAAAAAATTAGACAATGTCAAAGCCTGTACATTTCTTAAGAAAAAATATATTTGATAACTAAAGATAACTAAACCAAAAATTGCATTTAGGAACAGTCTTACATTTAGAAATTTCTTCATTTCTTTCTTAAGGCAAGACATCCCAAGTGAATATAAAAATAACAGATTTCACAATATTTTCCAAAATTGATTAATTACATTATTTAAAAAAAAAAAAAAAAGCAAACATTTTTCTAAATTATCTAATTAAATGTGCAAATATTTGCATACACTTTCAGAACATATATCTGAACATTGGTTCAAAACAGTTTGATTTTGTTGACAGAGTTAAAGATTTATATAGAGGGGATTTTGGATTTTCTTTTTTAATCACTCCATAAATCAGAAAATACTGTCAATAGACAAAAAAAAATAAAATAATAATAATTACCCTTTCATTGCCTTCAAAGATATATATTGCAATTGAAATATATAGACTAATAAATCAAGTGCAAAAATAAAATCAGTGTGTGTGAGATATGAACAAACCTTTAGAATACTGATAGGAATAAAACTGTAAAAACTGGTGCACGTAATTTTTGCTGAAATGGAGAAGCAAACTCATTTCGAACAAATATGCCTATAAAGATGTGTTTTAACTGAAATCTACACACCAAAACAGGTAAAACCAGTTAAATGACATGAACAAACCCTACAGTAAAAACCTTCAGATTACAGATGGGAATAAAACAGTTTTGGTGTATGCAAGTGCTGCTTAAGTGGAGAAACAAACTCATTTTGAGCAAACAGCCTATAAATATATCTATTTTAACTCAAATCTACTAACCCAAACAGATGAAGTGCCATAATAAAACCTAATGGCACATGAACAAACCCTACTGTAAAAACCTTCAGAATATGGATGGGAATAAAACAAAGTTTTGGTCTAAGTGTGTGTTGCTGAAGTGGAGAAAAAAAACTTTTCAAGATATATATTGACATTGAAATCTATAGACGCAAATAGATCAAGTGCAAAAATAAAATTAGTGTGAGTGATGTGACCAAACCTTTAGAATACTGATAGAAACAAAACTAAGTTTCGGTGTAAGTTCATTCTGCTGAAATGGAGACACAAACTAATTTTGAGCAAACAGCCTATATATGCATTTTAACTAAAATCTACCTACACAGACAGATGAAGTGCCATAATAAAACCTAATGGCATATGAACAAACCCCACAGTAAAAACCTTCAGAATATAGATGGGTATAAAACTGTAAGTTTTGGTCTAAGTGTGTGATGCTGAAGTGGAGAAAAAACTTAAGATATATATTGACATTGAAATCTATAGACGCCAACAGATAGAGTGCAAAAAATTAGTGTGAGTGATATGAACAAACCTTTAGAATACTGATAGGAACAAAACTGTAAATTCTGGTGTATGCAAGTTCTGCTGAAATGGAGAAACAAACTCATTTTGAGCAAACAGCCTATAAATATATGTATTTTAACTCAAATCTATCAACCCAAACAGATGAAGTGCCATAAAACCTAATGACACGAACTAACCCTACAGTAAAAACCTTCAGAACATAGATGGCTATAAAACTGCAAGTTTTTTTCTAAATGTGTGTTGCTGAAGTGGAGAAACAAAATCATTTTGAGCAAACGTCTATAAATATATGCATTTTAACTAAAATCTACCTACCCAGACAGATGAAGTGCCATAATAAAACCTAATGACATATAAACAAACAATACAGTAAAAATCTTCAGAATATAGACAGGTATAAAACTAAGTTTTGGTCTAAGTGTGTGCTGCTGAAGTGGAGGGAAATGAAATGAAATCTATAGACGCAAATAGATCAAGTGCAAAAATAAAATCAGTGTGAGTGATATGAACAAACCTTAAGAATACTGATAAAACCATAAAATTTGGTGTAAGTTCTGCTGAAATGGAGAAGCAAACTCATTTTGAGCAAACAGCCTATAAAAGATATGCCTTTTAACTGAAGTCTACATACCCAAACAGTTCAAGTGCTATAATAAAACCAGGCAAATGACATATGAACAAACCCTACAGTAAAAACCTTCAGAATATAGATTGGCATAAAACTGTAAGTTTTGGTCTAAGTGTGTGCTGCTAAAGTGGAGAAACAAACACATTTTGAGCAAATGGCCTATAAATATATGCATTTTAACTAAAATCTACCTACACAGACAGATGAAGTGTCATAATAAAACCTAATGACATATGAACAAATCCTACAGTAAAAACCTTCAGAATATAGATGGGTATAAAACTGTAAGTTTTGGTCTAAGTGTGTGATGCTGAAGTGGAGAAAAAACTTAAGATATATATTGACATTGAAATCTATAGACGCCAACAGATAGAGTGCAAAAAATTAGTGTGAGTGATATGAACAAACCTTTAGAATACTGATAGGAACAAAACTGTAAATTTGGGTGTATGCAAGTCCTGCTGAAATGGAGAAACAAACTCATTTTGAACCAACAGCCTAAAAATATATGTATTTTAACTCAAATCTACCAACCCAAACAGCTGAAGTGCCATAAAACCTAATGACATGAACAAACCCTACAGTAAAAACCTTCTGAATATAGATAGGTATAAAACTGCAAGTTTTGGTCTAAGTGTGTGCTGCTGAAGTGGAGAAACAAAATCATTTTTAGCAAACGGCCTATAAATATTTACATTTTAAGTAAAATCTACCTACACAGACAGATGAAGTGCCATAATAAAACCTAATGACATATGAACAAACGCTACAGTAAATACCTCCAGAATATAAATGGGTATAACAAGGGTTGTTAAAGAAACAGGAATGGTTGTTACCATGGAGACTAAGGATTTAATATGAGATGATTCCTAAAGGTCTTCAGGTGTTTCTTGAATGCTGTTTGGTTAAACGTGATCCGATAATGTGAAACACATTTAGTTGATTTTTCATTTCCTGTCTTTGAAAAGTGCAGTGGAATGGTTTGTGATTGGTCTTGGTTTTTCTATGTGTGGGTAACAAAGTTTTACTGCATTTAGATATTAGAATCTGGAGCTGGATCTGGATAAACCTAAATAATCTTAAGGCTACAAACTACAGGCAGTTCGTTTTTAGTCTATTTAACTTTTTATGACAAGAGTTTTCAGGCTAGTTGTAAGAAAACATCCGAAATATTCATTTAAGTGTTTGTTTGTGCACTTTATCTGCGTCTATAGATGACAATGTCAATATATATCTGAAAAAGGTTTTTTCTCCATTTTAGCAGAATACACTTACACCAAAACTTACAGTTTTATTCCTATCTATATTCTGAAGGTTTTTACTGTAGTGTTTGTTCATATGTCATTACGTTTTATTATGGCACTTCATTTGTTTGGGTATGTAGATTTTGTTAAAATACATATATTTATAGGTTTGCTCAAAATGATTTTGCGTCTCCATTTCAGCAGAACTTACACCAAAACTTAGTTTTGTTCAATATATTGACAAAACCTATAGACGCAAATAGATCACGTGCAAAAACAAAATAAGTGTGAGTGATATGAACAAACCTTTAGAATACTGATAGGAACAAAACTAAGTTTTGGTGTAAGTTCTGCTGAAATTGAGATGCAAAATCATTTTGAGCTATATGTATTTTAACAAAATCTACATACCCAAACAAATGAAGTGCCATAATAGACGTAATGACACATGAACAAACGCTACAGTAAAAACCTTCAGAATATAGATAGGAATAAAACTAAGTTTTGGTGTAAGTGTATTCTGCTAAAGTGGAGAAAAAACCTTTTTCAGATATATATTGACATTGTCATCTATAGACGCAGATAAAGTGGACAAACAAACACTTAAATGAATATTTCGGATGTTTTCTTACAACTAGCCTGAAAACTCTTGTCATAAAAAGTTAAATAGACTAAAAACGAACTGCCTGTAGTTTGTAGCCTTAAGATTATTTAGGTTTATCCAGATCCAGCTCCAGATTCTAATATCTAAATGCAGTAAAACTTTGTTACCCACACATAGGAAAACCAAGACCAATCACAAACCATTCCACTGCACTTTTCAAAGACAGGAAATGAAAAATCAACTAAATGTGTTTCACATTATCGGATCATGTTTAACCAAACAGCATTCAAGAAACACCTGAAGACCTTTAGGAATCATCTCGTATTAAATCCTTAGTCTCCATGGTAACAACCCTTTGACTTCACTTTCCTCCTTCGTGTTCCCCGTTTTTCCTGACCTCATCCATCAGCGCACAAGCCGAGAGGAAACCCGCAAACCTGATTAATGAGTTATGAGATATTTATGAGCAATCACTCTTTCTCACAATCCCTCACTCTTCCTTTATTTTCCGTCACACCTTCATTCTCGTGGCTGTATCAGCAGATAAGGGTCACACTGGTGTTAATTAAAATTTCATGGCAGATTAAATGAGTACACACACACACACACGCACACACGCACACTCTTTGGATTAAAGGCCGTCAGCGGCGGCCCGTTATCCAGGAGAGATGAAGGTTTAATTAGAGAGGAAATAGGTTATAAGACCCTCTTCACAGATCAAATCCTCAAAACGTCCTCACGGCCACACTGAGGGTAAAAATCATACGAGCGGTAAGTTTTAAGAGTGAAATATTTGAGAAAAGAGTTGTAGAAGGGTTAGTTAAAGAAACAGGAATGGTGAAACTCAGGTTACTTGAAATTGTGATGCATACAGTTCTACAGTATGTTTAGTGTACACAATTTTTGTAGGTACGGAAAAATTTGCCACAATGTACAGGAAAAAAAAAAAAAATAGACTGTACACTGTATTCTTCAATGCAATGCACAAGGTTATTTTCAACATTTCTTTCTTGCCAAAAATGCAGATATTTTTACACAGAGTAAAAGTGCTAAATAAGTATTTATTGGCTCCAAAGTTACTGACTTAAAAAGTTTGCAATTTAACTCATGTTTGCATGCTATTTCATGTATTATTTTATAATAAAGTTGTACTGTTTAAAAAAAAAAAAACAAAAAAAAACACACTAAAGTTTACTGGAGTATGTTCACAAGAAACTACAATTTTAGTCTTTTATACTTGATTTTGTTCAATTCTGTGTGCTGCTTGATGTTTCTTCGTAATTTTGTAAAATTGACTAGCAATTTCTGAGTGAAGATTTTCAAAACTCTTACAATGAAGGTTTCACAAACTTATTGATGATAAAAAGCAGAAAAAGGTACATTAAGAGTAATGAAACAGTAAAAAATACAAGTCAAAATGGTTGTTCACATCAATGTTACTATTATACTATTACGATAGTAGTTTTTATTGATATTTTAAACTAGTTTTTATTTTTTATTTTAGTTTTATTTTTAGTTTAAAGTTTAGTAATTTTTTGTGCACTGGTCAATTCTTTTAGTATTATTTTTTGTAAATATGTCTATATATATATATATATATATTTTTTTTTTTTTCTGTTAAAGTTTGAGTAATTTTTTTTTTTGTTTTATGTTTTAAGTTAACTATAATAACAATGGTTCACACAGGATGTGTTCAAACAAGAGCACATCATAACTCAATTCATGCTGCAAAATACTAAAACAAAACATTCCTTCAATAGTGTAACTGACAGATGTTCAACTCATAAACATCTACACATAACTGAGCTACAGACGATCATGAGCATCTCTCACAGCACATGATGCAAGTCTGACAGTAAACACACCGTTGAAGGTGATGAATGTGTTTCAGACTTCAGCTCTTCAGTCACTGTCTCTGAAACTCTAAATATATTTAGAACTAAAACAACCAGAAAACATCTAGATGAACTAGACTGTCGGCGGTTTAACATTATATAATACAAACAAAAACGGGTGTTACCTTTGCATTGGTTTGTGTTCTTGTCCAGGATGGCCTTAGTAGACACAATTTTCCCATATCTGTGAGGACAGAAATGATAAACATTAACAGACAAAAAAAAAAAAAATTATCTATATAGTTATTACTAATTTTATTTCATTTTAATTTAAATAAATTTACTAACTGTTTCTTTTAGTACTAACTAAATGAAAACAAGAAACATTAACGTTTATTTCATTTCAAGGAATGACATTTTTTACAGCTTTTAGTTAATCATAATAACTTACAAGCTCTTACAAGGTTAGCATTTCCAGCTTTATTTGCACATTCATACAATTTTATTTCTCTCCTGAAATCATTCAAGGCTTCTTGCACCCAAAACAGTCAGAAGTTAGTTTTTCATGATCATTTCTACAAATACTTAAATCACAATCCTGACTGAATTGCTCTTTAACATGCACAGTAAATGTTGTGTACATATAGCTGTATAGTTTGTGTTGTTCAGTCAGAGCTCGTGAATGTGAACTCAGCAAGTGTGTGTATAAATAACTCAAGAGTGTCTCGGTCTGTCATCTTTTTTTTCCAGCAGGGATAATTGTGCCGTTTTCCCCAGCACACTGGAAACGTTATTTACAGCACAGTGTGTGTGTGTGTGTGTGTGTGTGTGTGTGTGTGTGTGTGTGTGTGTGTGTGTGTGTGTGTGTGTGTGTGTGTGTGTGTGTGTGTGTGTGTGTGTGTGTGTGTGTGTGCACCTGGTATTCATCACGTTATGGGGACCAAATGTCCCCACAAGGATAGTAATACCAGTAAATTTTGACCTTGTGGGGACATTTGTGAGGTCCCCATGAGGAAACAGGCTTATAAATCATGCACAATGAGTTTTTTTGAGAAAGTAAAAGTGTGCACAGTCTCCTGTGAGGGCTAGGTTTAGGTGTAGGGTAGGTGTAGGGCGATAGAAAATACGGTTTGTACAGTATAAAAACCATTACGCTTATGGAATGTCCCCATAAAACATGTAAACCCAACATGTGTGTGTGTGTGTGTGTGTGTAAGAGGAGCTTACACATCTTTACACGGCTCACTCTTAAACTTATACAATTTTAAAGTCAGCTTGACATAAAAAAAATGACCCTATTTATTTTCTTAATGAATGTTACTGGTTTTATTACAAACGATTCATATCTGAATATGAATTTTCATACATTTTTTGACCATTTTAAATCAAAATATCTCCATTTCCTTATTAAACAATCCAATCACAATTGTTAAACTAAAATGATTACGTTTACTTAATTAGAAACGGCTGAAAGATGAAAGTAGTATTAAATAAACATAAGATAAACTAAAATCTGATGAAAAAAAAAAAAAACTAAAATGCAACTTAACTATAATATAACATTAGAATTAAAAAAAAACTAATACAGAACTATAAAAATATACTAAGCTAAAATGAAACATTTCATAAGTGAAATAAAAGCTGAAATAAAAAATAACATTAATAAAAGTTCAAATGTAACAGTAAATAAACTAAGAAAAACTGACATTAGACAAATAAAATTAATTTAAAAACTAAAAGTAAAATAATATTAAACTAAAATTAAATACATATTATATATATACACACATACACACACACACACACACACATATATACACATATACACATAATATATATATATATATATATATATATATATATATATATATATACATATATATAAATATAATAATCTCATCGACATTACGCTAAAAATATTTCCAAACGTTTGGGTTTGTTGTGTATGTGCACATGCCTTGAAGCTCCAAACACAAAGTGTCCTCACGGGGGATTGTGTGCCATAAGCACATCTCATTACAGACATACTGTTTGTGTCTGCTGGGAAACTCTGTGTGTGTGTGTGTGTGTGTGTGTGTGTGT
This sequence comes from Labeo catla, assembly GCA_012976165.1. Lineage (NCBI taxonomy): Eukaryota > Metazoa > Chordata > Actinopteri > Cypriniformes > Cyprinidae > Labeo > Labeo catla. The sequence goes on from VONZ01000537.1 coordinate 117,909, forward strand.
GTGTGTGTGTGTGTGTGTGTGTGTGTGTGTGTGTGTTCTTCTGTGGGGACAGTGAGAGGCATTTCTGAGTATATCACTCTTGGTCTCATTAAAAGTTGAGTTAACTTTACCTACACAAACATACAGAGCTTCCTGTTTTCATGGTCTAAAAATACTGAAACATGAACCACCTAAACAGAGTTGCAAGAAATAGAGAGTTTTGAAGTAAACTCAAAATTCTAAGAAAAAAAAAGTCAGAATAGTAAGTAGTTAAAGTTATGAGAAAACTCTAAAATGCAAGATGCAAACTTAGAATTTTGAAAAGAAAAAAAAAAAAAAAGTCAGAATTGTGAGATGTAAACTAAATTCAGAATTGCAAGAAAAAAAGCAGAATGGCTCAACTCAACTAAAAGAAAAAGTTGCAAAAAAATAAATTAAAGTCAAAACTGTGATACAGAGTCAGAATTGAGAGATATAAACTCAACTTAGAAAAGAGTCAGAATTGCAAGATGTAAACTAGGATTTGTGGGGAAAAAAAGCCTTTAATGATTTTGAGTTTATATCTCACCCTTTTTGTTTTCTTATACCGTTGCTAAAACGGGCTTCCATAGCAAATTGCACATTTCAGTAGTGCAGAGGCTTTCCATTCACCTTCTGGGTGTGAAAGTGTGTGTAGACTCACGGTTGGCAGAGTTTGATAAGGTCCTGGTCTGTGGTTCCAGGTGGAAGTCCTCGTATGTACAGGTTGGTTTTGCTGAGCTGCTCCACTGCACTTTGACTACAGCTGCTGCTTCCTGGACTGGGCGGGGCCATCGGGTGAGTGGGTGGAGCATACAGCTGTTATAAAGAGAGGGGCGTGGTTAACATGAAGGTTCTGAAGGTACGGTTAAACACTGAGCTCCTCCCACAATAATCACATGACTGAATCTCAATTAACTTGTAATTCAGTGTCCTGAATTACTGAAATGTCACACATCCACAGTTCAGAAAGCATTAGTGTATTATATAAAGGATCTAAAAGGTGCAGCACAGCAGATTTGAGAATTACTGAACTAACATGCGTATGTACTTCACTGTCAGCGGGAAAGAACATGAGTACTACAGAAACACTTCTTTATAAAATTCATCACAAAAAAAAAAAAAAAAAAAAAAAAAAAAAAAAAACACAACTTTACAACTATACAAACGCTGAAAGTCACAAACTACTCATCTTTATCACAGCTAACTAAAACCATTCTAAAAACTTTGTTAATTGAGAAAGCGGAATGAAATAAAATAAAAATATTAGGTGGAAATACTGTACAATCATTTAAGTTTTATTGCAAGTTTATAATATTATAAGTTTACGAACACTAAAATTACTAAATGGAAATAAAAACTTGCACAACTAAAAATAAATTTTATTTTCATCTGTTTTAGTTTACATACAACCTAAAATAAAGTTAAAAAAACATTTAACTTAAAACAAACTAAATAAACTGAAAACAAATATAATCTTAAAGTATAAAAGAAAAATCAAAATAATAATAAAAACTACTAGTGTATACATAGCAAGGTTGTTAACTAAAACCAAAACCATTAAAAACAAAAAAAAACGTTAATTCAGTTAGCTGCTAAAGCAACAACTGCCATTTTGTTTAACTTGGACTAATATAAACAAACCTTTAAAAAAAAAATTAAATCTTGAAATATTAAATAAAAAATAAACTAATAAAAAAAAAAAAAAAAGCATACATAAAATTACCAAAACTTTAAAATTAATATTAAAGCAGGAAACACAAAAATTAAAATTATACCTTAAGAAAAAACTACAATCGTATCTCATGATACTAAAATAACTGATAGGCTTACATAGTACTAAAATGGCACTACTTGTGGGCAATACTAAGAATATATATATTGCAAGTTAAATTGTAAAAAGTATTTCTAGATCACACAGCAGCGAATCAGACTGCAGCTTGAGTTAATGTCTGTATATAAACGGCAGATACAAATGAATCAGAATATTCCTCTGGATCCAGACCGAAATAGACATAACTCTAGTCCTGTGTCCCGCTCCCACGATCCTTTGCTCTCTCTTGGCTGCAGTTTGTCTGTATGAATGTGAGCGTCCCACCCGTGTGATTAGCTCTGTTTTAAAAGGTCAGGAGTTTTACACAATGAGCCAGAAAGGATCAAACCACACACTGTACTCTCCACACGCTGGAACAGACGCAAAACACACACAGAATAAACCACATGCTGCTGAGGGATGAAGAGATGATAAATGACCTTCTGTGAGACGTCTGTCAGGAGAGGAAAAGAGCAATGCTGAGACACTTTGAAAGAACAACAAGCAGTATGTGGAGTTATAATTTGCTTCACAAGCTTATGCTCGTGAAGCAAATTAGACGGGAAGAGACCGATTACATGCAAATAATCAGACAGTGACGCAAACCTGAAGATAAAAATGTGCTAAATGCAATTTGCACATACTGTAGCTTAACTTAGAATTCAAAAAAGGGGAAAAAAGATGATAACAATGATAATAATAATAATAATAATAATAATAATAATAACAAATAAAACCTTTAAATATATTATTTTTATTACATATAGATCATTTAAAAAAATAATCTTAATTTAAAAACCATTACACTGAATTCAAAGCATGGTTATTAAAGAAACAATTTAAAAAATATATAATAATAATAATAATAATAATAATAATAATAACAACAACAACAACAACAACAACAATAAAACTTTATATATATTATTTTTATTACTACATATAGATCAATTAAAAATATATATAATTTGAATTAAAAAACTTATACTGGATTCAAGGCAGGATTATTAAAGATAACTAAAAAAGAAAAAGAAAAATAAATAAATAAATAAATAATAATAATAATAATAACAATAACAATAACAATAACAATAACAATAACAATAACAACAACAACAACAAGACTTTTAAATATATTTTATTACAATTAAAAAAAAAAAAATAATAAAATAAAATAAATTTAACCTTACACTGGATTCAAGGCAGGGTTATTTAAAATAAAATAAAATAAAATAAAATAAAATAATATTATTATTATAAATAAATAAATATATATATATATATATATATATATATAAAAATGTTATTTAATTTTCATTTAAAAACCTTACACTGGATTCAAGGCAGCATTATTAAAGATAACCAAAACAAAAAATAAAATTAAATAATAATAATAATAATAATAATAATAATAAACAACAACAACAACAACAACTCCAGCTAGTTAACAACGTCTGATTTTCATTTAGTTTAACTTGATGTACTAAAAATAACAAACTTAAAAAAAAAAGACATTTAAAAACAACAACAACCAACAACAACAACCAACAACATCTAATTCAAAATATTAAAAGCCAATAAATAACTAAAATAACACTTAAAAAAAAAGTACAAAATAAATGACTCAAAATATTTTTGTTTATTATTATTATTATTATTATTATTATTATTATTATTAGTTTTTTTCACATTTTAACAGATTTGAAGTTTATAGAAGTTTAAAAAAAAAAATAAAAAAATTAGATAAAATAAATACAAATAATTGAAAATGACATTTATCCAACCTCAATCACAGCAGTCACTATCACTAATGCATATAAACTTCCCTTCAGTTTAGCACTAGCTTTGTGTGTGTGGCAATGACAACATTAATTTCAACAGGCAAAGAGGAGTCACAGAGACTCTGAACACACATCCTTCACCTGCTCTCATTACAAGCAGATTCAATCAACAATGACGACATCAGCATCTCATATTAGGACAGACGTGTGTGTGTCCTTGCGGGACAGTTCATATTTAATTGGCTGCATTCTTGAAGACTCTTATAAGTCTCACAGGAAGGATTGACATGTTTCATGTTTAAACTCCATCAGTTGTGTTACTTTCTCACCTACAGCCCAGAATTAACCCCAGCTCATGACTAAATCCTGTTCAATATTAAAGTTCATCCACTTAGACACAGTTCTACCTCTGTGACACCAGTTACACAACTCTACAAATCAAATACTAAACATTTCATTCATAATTCATGTCACAGATGCAGCAGACGGAGCTGAAGACGCACTGAAGCTAAAATATTAAAGCCGCTTCAAAGTCAACATGTGATAAAGAGAAAAAAAAAAAAAAAAAAAGTCTAAAACAATCTGATTATCACAAAGTCAATTCAGTGTAATTTCTGCTTATGTTGGTCTGTTTGTGTTTCCTGGGATTGAAACAAAGCATTTATCTTCAAATGACAGACATTCAAGCACCTTTAAGAATCTCACAAATCAACAGTTTTGATTCAAAAAGTCTCATGTGATTCCTAAACAATTCTTGATTCATCTAAATGTTTATAAGAGTGATAATGAACTTAAATGAGTTAAAATGCATAAAAATAAGATAAATGCACTAAAACACATCTCTGCTTTGAACCACTGACGGAAACAAAATCAGCAAATGACCTCACATACAGTAAATGATTATGAAAGTTTCATGAGCAGATTACTGCATTATATTTGACAAGAAAATACTATTTCGTTTTTATGTCAAAATTTCACAAATCGATGTGTTTTAGCCAAGGGATTTAAAAAAGTAACTTTAAAGGTAAATGCAACTCACAATTCACACCTTTTTCACACCTCAGAATTCTAAGAAAAGTCCAAACTGTTAAGCAATGACTCAAGTTGGTTTTGCTGAGAAATGGAAAAAAATAAACAGATACAAAATGTAAAAAAATGTGAGTTTATCTCTCAAAAGTTGCCAAAGGGAGGTTTTCAACACATTTAGTTCACCTCGTCTACAAACTACAGCTAAACACATACAGTGAATGCATACGAGAGGACGACGATACTCATCCAGCATTATCAGTTATACGCTCTGAAAATGGAGAGATCTTTGATTGAATCTATTAATGTTGACATTCATTTGAGCCCTGAGCTCATCACAGACACTGAGAAAGAGCTGTAATAGCCATTAAAAAGCACACACACACATACACACAGACACAGACACAGACACACACACACACTCTGAAAGGAGATTGGATTGGTTTCTCTGCATCTTTACCGCAGAGGACTGGGTCACTGCTCAATCTGTGCAGGTCAAGGCAACAACGAGAGCGCACACACACACACACACACACACACACACACTCTATATCATCAATAACTGCCTCCGGACTCCATACAACATATCAGTCTGAAATGTTCGTAACGTCTGATCTGGTGAAATGTTTTTTGCTGTCAAACATTATGATGATTAGTTTATCATCAACAGAAATGTAATTTCACATGTAATTTCATTGGTCCCCCGATTTTGAGCTTTCAAAATGTAGTTTAAATGCAGCTTCAAAGGCTCTAAATGATCCCAGCCGAGGAAGAAGGGTCTTATCTAGCGAAACTGTCATTTTTTTCAGAAAATAAAAACTTGTATACTTTAAGCACAAAAGCTGGTGTAGCACAGGTTCTGGCATGCTTGTTCACAATGCTACGTACTATTGAATCATGTCGAAAGGTCAGGCCGAATGTAGGCAGAACCACAGACCCAGTGTTTACAAAGTGAATGCGCAAAGACTGCATTTAAACTACATTTTGGAAGTTCAAAATCAGGGCACCATATCAGTCCATTATATGAAGAAAAATCCTGAAATGTTTTCCTCAAAAATCATAATTTCTTTACGACTGAAGACAGAAAGACATGAACATCTTGGATGTCAAGGGGGTGAGTAAATTATTTGTAAATTGTTGTTCTGGAAGTGGAGTTCTTTAAAACTACATGTTGAGTTAAAATTAAAATGTGACTGAAACCGAACAATTAAACTGTATTAAACCAGTCAATAAGCTAAAACCATCCATACACTAGTGTTCAAAAGCAGGGTTCTTAAGATTTTTTTTATTGATTTTTTTTTTTTTTTTTTTAAATGCATTTCTTGCTCACCAAGGCTATATTTATCTAACCAAAAATACAGTAAAATCAATAAAATTGTGAAATACTATTACAATTTAAAATAGCTGCTTTCTGTGTGAATATCTGCTAAAATGTAATTTATTCCTGCAATCAAAGCTGAATTTTTATCATTACTCTAATATGCTGATCTGCTGCTCAAGAAACATTTCTGATTATTATTAATGTGAAATTTCTGTGAAAGCCATCATACATTTTATTTTGCAAGATTCACAGATGAATAGAAAGTTCAAAAGAACACTTATTTGAAATAGAAATCTTTTATAACATTATAAATGTCTTTATTGAAATTTTTGACCAATTTAATCCATCCTTGCTGAATGAAGTCAGTAAATGAATACTTTTAAGCTTTTGACAGTAGTGTTCACATACATTTTCAAATCACCTGAAGCCTCATACAAATGTCTTTTTATATTTCTATTTTTTTTCCCTTCACATTCTCTGCTGTTTTCACCTCAAACCTGTTTTTCACAGACTATGATGGGGTTTCCACAGTTTAAAAAAAAAATACTTCAAGCTACTGTGCAGGTTTTTTTAAATATAGCTGTTGAGGGAACGACTGTAAATTTGATGTTTTTCTGTAAAGTATCCTTACATGGAAATGCTACTGTGGATTTTTTCTTTCACTATTTTAGCCATGTAAATGCAAAAAACATCTCAGAGAACCCTAAACATGTAAAAAAAAAAAAAAAAAAAAAAAAAGGGTCTAAGATACACGTTCATGGCGGTGGGACCTTCATTAAACCTGTTCAGATGTGACGTCATTCTCTCTCATCAATGGTAAACGTGCACATCTGCTAGTGTTCCTGCAGTTATCTGGCCGGTTATCATGGTAATCAGAACCACAGCTGTGTGTGTTTTGTGTGTTTCATCCACAGATCACAGATTAACCTATTCTGATATAAAACCACACAAACCAGACAAACTCTTACTGGAACTCTACAAATATACAGTTGAGACACATGAGTAACCCGAGATCATTAAACACAGCCAAACATGAGCTCAGATACACACCAGCCAACACATACACACAAATGCATGTTTCTGTGAATGATTCTAGTTTCTCTTGAGCTTCTTCCTCTTCTTAAAGGATCTTAGCGTTATAAATAAAACAAATTAAGATAATAAAATACAAACAAACATTACGACAACTACAGGCACCATTTCTAACATCAACTTTAAGTTTCTATCTAATACTTACATTTCATACAAACAACAATATAAGATTTGTTTGTAGGGATGCACAATATATCAGCCACTATATCAGTATCAACCAATAAATGTCAATTTTTACTGCTATAGGTATTGGCCCGATAAGAAAATTTTGGCCGATATCCTAAAGCCGATAAATAATGCATTTTTTCTTTAGAGACGCGTCAGATGCATACTGTTCGCCAGGATTTACAGATAACGTACCATCCAAGATGTTCATGTCTTTATTCAGTTGTAAAAAATTCAAAAAACATTTCATTTTATTTTTCTCCATATAATGGACTGCTATGGTGCCCCGATTTTGAACTTCCAAAATGCAGCTTCAAACAATCCCAAATGTGGTTGAAAACGATCCCAGCTGAGAAAGAAGGGTCTTATCTAGCAAAACCATCGGTTATTTTCATAAAAATAATACAGTTTATATACTTTAAGGATGTGGCTTTTAATGATGAGAAATTTTTTGTAATCAGGCTCTCAAAAATTACATAATTTGAATTTAGATTTATCGGCCAACATATCGGTTATCAGCTTTCAAATATAAAGAATTATCGGTTATCGGTATCGGCCAAAATGTTCATATTGGTGCACCCCAATTTTTTATTTTTTTTTTAGCAATAAATTTAAAAGTGTAACTATTAAATTGCATAACTGAAAAGATAAATTGAAGTAACTATTTAAACTACTTAAATGTTCTTTTTAACTGAACTAAAGCTGAAATCAAAAACGCTGGATGAAAAACTGAACCCAAATAGAAATATTATAATATATAATTTCTAATAGCAATTTAGTTACAGTTTTTATCTAATGTTTACATTTTCTATAAATATATAAACTAACATTTTGGTAACTTACTGAAATATGTTTAAGTACTAAAATTACTAAATGAAAACTAAAATTAAAAAAAAAAAAGACCTAATACAAATTGCAAAAGCACATAAAATTAGTATCTAAAAATGAAAGTTGAAAATAAAATAAACACTTTAGAATAAGGAAAACTTATTTACTATCAATTATGATTTTTCCCCTCAATAAATTCCTAATTTGCTGCCTATTAATAGTTCGTAAGGTAGTAATTAAGTTTAGGTATTGGGTAGGATTAGGGTTGTAGAATAAGGCATTAATATGTGCTTAATTAGTACTAATAAAAGGCTAATATTCTAGCAATATGCATGCTAATAAGCAACTAGTTAAGAGGCTCTAAAATAAAATATACCAACATATTTATAAATACATAAAATACATAATATAACATAATACTAAAATAACGCTGGATCTCATCCGGTGTTTCTCAGTAAGGGATGTGAAACTATTTTTAGTGACTTGTTTTTGTCCTGTTTGTCTGGACAGCAACTGTAACTTCCTGTTGAATGAGAGACAATCTGATTGGCTGAGGATGAAGGTCATTCTGCTAAACACACGCCCTTTGTGCCCCTCATTAGCATATGCATATATAATGACTTATTAACTGATGTCATCTTTTACTAGGCTGTTTTATTACAGGAATATTTTAGCCTGATCCCAGACCAATGACCGACACCTCCTCGCTGTATTAGGACATTAATGCAACTCTGAAGGACAGTAAATGTCTCATTTTATATTACTTTTTAATCTCATCTCTGTTACTGTGATTTTAAAAGTTCAAACGTTTGAGGTCAGGAAGGTTTTTTTTTTTTTTTTAGCAAAGATGCATTAAATTGATCAAAAGTAACAGTAAAAATATTACCAACCCCAACCTTCTCAACAGTAGTGTACATAAAAAGGTTCCTTTTAAAAAAAGATCAATGAAAAGCACCATAACAGAAAACAAATGTGTGTGTGTGTAAACAGGCTGTCAAAGATCACTGACCAAGTTATAATGTCACAGAAGTGTTATTGTGTGATTTGAGTTCGGTCTCAGAGGAGAATCATGGGAAATCACAGCTAATGTTTGCAGTGCTGCCATCCTCTATTGACCAGATATTAAAGGTCAGTGTTGAGTGTCACAGTTTCTGCGTTTGACAATGTTCAGAGACGCCGGATGAATTTATAACAACATAACATATAATTACAACATGATTTTCAGACTCCTGTACATGATACAAGGATATTATCTTATTATATGAATGTCAATCATTTAATACCATGATATATATCCAACTACTATAGTAGGACCATGGTACTTCTGTGAAACGATCATGAGACTTTCCCTTGTTCAACTGACAAACATCATCTCACAATTTCACATCTGCTGCGTTTATAGGCTGTTTCTCACAGCTCACAGATGTGCAGTATTTTGTATGTGCATCATTAAAACATCTTCAGCAAAAACTCACACACACATATACACACACACACAGCCCCTCAAGACACGCAGAGATTTTCAGAGCATGAAGATGCATGCAAAGTGTGTGTGTGTGTGTGTGTGTGTGTGTGTGTGTACTAAATCCTATTTTGGGGACAAATTTGTACCCTAAAATGAGAAAATGAGGGCAAACCTGACAAAACCTCCATTTAGGGGTGCCCTCATTTGTAAAAACAGCATACAATGCAAATAAATATAAATACACTTATATATTTTATAAAACCTGCCTTTGGGAACCTCAGATGCAAGCACAGAAAACAAAATAAATATATTTATGCATGAATTGATATATTTATAAAATCTTTTGGGGTAGAGGTGTGCAATATGACGATTTTTGATCGTGGATGTTAAAAATGTCTCCACGATCTGCTTTGGGAGAAATATAGTAGCTGCAGTTCTGGCGCATCCGTCTCAAATAGCACCTAATTATTAAACTTATGCATCACGTCTGATTGTGCTAATATTGTCAAAACACACAAGGTTTACATATAAAAACAGTTGCTTATGCCTGAAATGAAACTGAACATTTGAGAGAAGAATGGATGCATGTCTGTATATTAGGTGTGTAGCTCTTAAAGGGACAGTAGACTAATTATACTAAACAAGCTGCCGCTTGCCATTAAAGCGATAGCTCACCCAAAAATTATAATTCTGTCATTTACTCACATGTCCCAAACCTGTATTAATTTCTTTCTTGTGCTCAACGCAAAATAAGATATTTTGAAAAAAAACAAAACAAACAGTAGCTGATCTCCAATGAATATAATAATAGAAATGATCAAATGGATAACGTTCAACAAAAAAAAGAAACTCATTCAGGTTTAATACAAACAGAGTGAGTAAATGTTAAAAAAATAAAACACTATGACAGACAGATAATTAAAATTTTTGGGTGAACTATTCTTTTAATGTTAATAAAACGACAAAAAAGGGAAAAATTACTCACTGCTCTTGACTGAAGAACTTGTATAGCATAAGTATATAGTGTTTCACTTATATTAGTTAATTCAGTTTCTTGAATGCTACTGCTAAACACTTTCTGTACCTGAAAAATGTTTGTTTTATATGCGTTGTTTATTTGTAAAGTGTATCTTTTTTTGTTGTTTGTTTGTTTTGTTTTTTAAATAAAAATAACAGCAGAGATTTTTATCTCTTCGCTCACTATGACCTAAATATCTGCCATTATTATTTTTTTTTTTTTATCTTGATATCTATGATATTTTTGCCATATCGCCCACCCCTATTTTGGGAAAAAAAAAAAGTGTCAAGTAAATAACTTTCGATATTTTATAAAAACATTTTGGGGACGTCCTCATTAAAATAACGTATGTGAAAAATATTTAGAAAAAAAATCTGGATGTCCTATAGTCATCCTCGTGTAAAAACAGTATTAAAAAAAGTTTATAGTATAGGGTAAGGTTATAGTGTTTGTAACTAATATAATAACAACAGAAATCATTGCAACACCCACATTTAGAGCACTAACTGTGTGTGTGATGCCCCAGTGATCCTGACACTGAGTACAGTGTGTCTCCCTGTACAAGAGTTACGAGTGTGTGTGACAGAGAGAGAGAGAGAGAGAGAGAGACCCCCAGATGTATAACACTGTAATCACACTGGTGACCTACACACAAATTAAAAAAAAAAAAAAAACACACCCACACATACACACACACTCAAATGCCTCAAGCACTAAAATCTACATGCAACTACACTTAACATCAGTAACCAGCATTAAAGTACTGTGTAAGACAAATAGGTGTTTAACTGGTACACATTAACCAGCTGCTCACAATTTACAAGTAATTGCATAAAAGATAAAGATAACTTGAATGTGAACGCCTAGAAGAATTTCTACCATAACACAAATGAATTGATGGATTAAAAAAAAACAAAAAGAAACATAAAACTGAATAACTGAATAACGCTCGTCTCGGACTAAAGTCTAGAAGGAGTTTGAAAAAGTAGGTTTTCAACATTAATCAAAATGGCGGACAGGATATTTGGTCAATATTGACATAATGGGTATCAATGTTCTCGGCATGACCCACAGAATCTATTGAGATCAATTACAATAGTTCATTATTGAGTTCATTACAATAGGCTAATGTAAGCAGAAGTTATTAGCATTTTTGTTCATTTCTTTATAACTTTTGGCCACAAGGTGGCGCTGCCCCCAACCTTTTTGAGTACTGTCAGGGCATGGTGCTGAAGACACATACCGAGTTTCGTAATGATACGTCAATGCGTTCATAAAATATAACATTTTTGGACAAAATTCAATATGGCCGACACCCAAAATGGCTGACATGGGAAAATTGGGTATGGTTGGACTTGGCATGATGCACCGAATCTGAAGAGACCAGATTTTTGACCAAACCATTCAGAAGTTATAAGCAAAAATATCAATTTTTCATATCTTCTGACCACTAGGTGGCACTATGCTGAAACACTGCAGGTAGATTCAGGTCATGCTTGTTTTAAAACACACCAAGTTTGGTCTGAATACACCAAACCATTGTGGATATATATCCTCACGACCATTTTTGCATGCTTTTCATAGAATTCATTTGCGCATTATTCGAGAACGGTTTGACTAATCAACTTGAATTCCATAACTTTTTGGCAGCATGGTCTGAAGATGATCTGAGGTAATTTTGGTGAAAATCAGACAAACCGTCTAGGACGAGGTTTTACGAATAAAAATTTATAGAAAAAAAACTAAACCTTACGATTTTTGAATTTTGGACTTCATTCGACATGAAAAAAAAAAAAATTAAAATTACAACAAACTGAAATAAATCTAATGCTAAAACAAAAAATACAAAAAGTTAAACTAATAAAGCACATAAAATTCCTAAAACGTAAACAAACAATTAAAACTAATAAAAGTGACATAAAACTTAAACGAAAATCAGAAATGTTGCCTTGGCAACTAAATAAAAATATTTAAGTGCTAAAATTAATTCAACTAAAACTGAAAAATATAAAAAGCTACGAATAAAAATAAATAAATAAATCCTAAAAGCAAGGATTGTACAAATATAAAAGCATAAACATAATATAATAAAAAAAAGAAAAAGGAAAAAATTAAAATCGTACTGTTCAAAAACTTGATTAAATTTAACTTTCATAATTGACTTGGCAACATCTACACTTTTTGAACTGAACTGAATAAACATGACTAAACTGAGCTGAATGATGATACTACTGTCTTCTGTAGAGCTGCTATTAAAATAATTATTTAAAATCAACATTAAATTGAACTGAATTTCACCATTGTCTTTTGTAGAGCTGCTTTAGGAACTAAATTGGTTTCATAATTGAACTTTACAACACTGACGGAGTCAAAACTAAAGTTGAACTAAATTCAACTGAATGAGACTATTCTCTTTTTATGATTAAAGAATTTTGCAACACTGACACTGAACTAAATCAAACTAAATTGAGCAGAATAATCACTCTTTTGTCTTCTGTAGAACTGCTTTACATCTGAAATTGATTTTGTTTCATAACCGATTCATTCTATAACATTAACACTTATTTTCCTGTTTTCTATCAGTAAAGCACTGTAAAAAAAAAACACTGTAAATGCGACTTGACACTGACAGAACGAGTTGACAGCTGTCAAGTCAGTCTATCACTATCAGAGAGCGATTGAGCTGAAGAGAGAACAAAGAGCCGTGCAGCGGTGAAGAGTCGAGCGTCTCCGTACCTTGCTGTGAGCGTAGGGCGGATAGTAGCAGGTGTAGTGCGGGAACATCTGGTGCTGCTCCAGCGTCTTTCCCATGAAGCTGCAGTCTGGAGTCCGGAGCGGAGCGCTGGATGAGTCCCTGAAGGATGAGTGTGAAGGTAAGGAGGGTGGCTATGATTTCCTCCTCCGCTGAGATACTCCAACACGATAATCCAGCACAGACGCGGAGCGGCGAGGAGAGGGCAGGTGGCGGTCCTGAGTCCGTGCGAGAGAGAGAGCATGTGCTCCGTCCGTCAGAGGAGGAGAGAAGAGGAGCGTCTGTGATCCGTGTGTTTCCTGCTCCAATAACAGCGTCTCTATTCAGGGGCTCGACTGGAGAGAGAGCAAGAGAGAGAGAGAGAGAGACACAGTGTAAGAGAGCAGGGGTTTGGTCCCTCTACTGGTAATAAATTAAACAACAGGGAAGAAGCGTCAGTTAAAAACACTGGCTGTGCCTAAATTTAAGTAGACAGCATTTTTAGACAGGTTACCTTTACCTTACCATGTATTAATTTTGCAGATACAGGCTGTTTATTTATGCAACCTAATAATATGTAAAATATTGAAAAGCCTTTACATACAAATTTATTTCAAACTATTCAAAATCTTTGTCAACAAATACAGCTGAAATAAAATACAATAAGACAAAAAAAAAAAAACTTGACTTAACATGAAAATGCTAGAAATGCTGCCTTGGCAAATAAATAAAAAGGAAAATCCCAAAAGCACAAAATTAAAGAAAATTACACTAAAAATAATAATAATAATAATAAATCTGAAAAAAAAACTGATTTAAAAAAAAAAAAAAAAAAAAAAAAAAAATTAAAATTAAAACTAACTGAAATAAATATAATACTAAAAAAAAAAAAAATTCCTAAAGCATAAAATTACTGAAAATTACGCTAAAATAAAACTGAAAATTAAAAATAAATAAATAAACACACTGAAATAAAAATAATGCTAAAAAACAACAACAACAACAATAATTAAAATAGGAAAGCTAAAACTAATTAAAGGAAAAAAAAAAAACAAAAAAAACTAAACTTCAGTTCAGTTTACAAAAGCAAGGATTGTACAAATATAAATTATAAAAGCAGAAATATAATGCTTAAAAAAAAGCCAAACTGGAAAAAAAAAAGAAAATCCCAAAAGCACATAAAATTACACAAATTAAAAATAAAAAAATTATATATATATTTTTTTTTTTACATTTTAAAAATGAAAACAAACTGAAATATAATGCAAAAAATGCCTAATTGAAAAAAAGAGAAAAACCCAAAAGCACAAAATTACAGAAAATTACACTAAAAAACTAAAACTAAAATAAAAATGAAAATTAAAAAAAAATAATAATAATAATAATTTCAAAATTAAAACAAACTGAAAAAGAAATAATGCTAAAACAAACAAACAAACAAAAAAAAAAAACAAAAAAACAAAAGCACATAAAATTCCTAAAAAGTAAAATTAAAAATAAAACTGAAAATTTAAAAAAAAAGAATTCAAAATTAACAAACTGAAATAAATATAGTGCTAAAAAATTCCAAATTAAAAAAAAAAAAAAAAAGAGAATCCCAAAAGCAAAAAAAATTAACAGAAAATTACACTAAAATACTAAAACTAAAATAACACTGACAATTAAAAAAAAATTAAATAAATAAAATAAATAAATAAAAGGAATTCAAAATTAAACCAAAACTGAAATAGAAATAACGCTAAAAAAAACCTTAATGAAGCACATAAAATTCTTAAGTAAACAAACAAAAAAAAAAAAAAAGTAAATGAAAACTGAAAATACAAAAATAAAAAGTTTAAAATATTAATAAATACTATAACAATATATAAGAAATTGGATTCGATTAATTTGGATTGACAAATCAGTGCATGTAGACGTTTCCAGTGTCCTTCAAAGAGCCTTTAAATGAGCTGTGCTCGTTTATTAAAGCTACATGTTTTTTTTTGTTTTTTTTTATTAATTGTGCTAGTGAATTAGCTGATTAAAAACCATTAAAACATCTTCAAACACGCTCACTCATAACCCAGGAGGAAATTAACTGCTTAAATTAGACTTGAATCACCTTCTTAATAAAGCGATGAGCTCTGAGATACTCACCTCAGTGCAAACGTCTTGAGATGATCTTGATTTGTGTGGATGTTCTCTGCAGCACAGCTCTAATTCATAGTCTGTTCTGGTTTATGGATTTTAAATTGCAGAAAAACAGCTGAGCTTCTTCTGTGAGGGTCCGTCCTATGATCGATGCAGAGAGACAAATGCTTTGTTTAATCCACCTCAAGAACCTGAAACACAAAGTAAAACAAAATACAGGGTTGTACAGATTCTGTAAAATGAAATTACAGGACTTTCAAGGACTTTAAGTACCATGATTTTCAAGGACTTCAATCACACATCTGACTTATTGAACAATGTCTTCTATTTCATTTTCTACAAAAAAAAGGAAATAAAGGTATACTAATTAACTAAACTAATTAAGGCAAAAATAACGAAAAGCACATGCAAAGTATTACTAAAAAGTATTAAAAAGTAATGCACTACTACCTTTTTTTTTTTTACTAAAACCACAGTATTTGTGTAAGCCTATACTTTCTTGTTTCATTTTCACAATGATTCACAAAGGCGCTCTGAAGTCCCGACCTGAAAAATGATTCTTGTAATCATTTTACATCAGGAATCAGATCGCGGAGCGCAAATCATTTGACTTAGATCGGAACTTTGCCTATCGCAAATCATTCGCTTTAGATCGGGACTTCAAATCGCGTATCACGAATCATTTGATTTGAATCATTCAGTTCGCAAAATGATTCACAAACCTATTCCGATCTAAATCAAATGATTCACGATCCACGCTGTAAAGATTCACGTACCATCATTTTACATTAGGAATCGGATCGCGATTCATTTGACTTAGATTGGACCTTTGCGTATCCCCAATCATTTTATTTAAAGGGGTCATCAGATGCCCATTTTCCACAAGTTGATATGATTCTTTAGGGTTTTAATGAAAAGTCTCTAATATACTTTGGTTAAAAATTCTCAATGGTTTTGTAAAACACCACCCTTTTTACCTTGTCAAAATGAGCTCTGCAAAAATCATTTCATTCTAAGGGGTTGTTCCTTTAAATGCAAATGAGCTCTGTTCACCCCGCCCCTCTCTTCTCTCTGTGGAATGACAAACCTGTTTACTTTAGCCACATTTAGCCGCGTTTAGCCGCTAAACTTCCTAACTACCATGTTATAAGTAAAGGCGACCGCAAAGATTCATAAAAAATGCTTATACTCACTTCTGCTGTAAGTGAAGCTGGATCATGAATGATTCGCGCAAACAGACGGATATTTGTAGATCAGGAGGTGCATTCCCTTCAAAAAAAAAAACGTAAGATGTCGGGAGTAAATGACGACCATTATGTTCATTATTACATCCAGCAACACAACACCTCAATCGCTCAATCGGAGATATTCTTGTCTAACTTTCGGCATTGAAACAAAGAAAGTTACTGGACTGTGACAGCTGGTCTGAGGTAAGAGCTCATGTCAATCAACTTTTGAGGGGGCGGCCTCTGTCGGTGTGACGGCACACCGGCTCGATTTGAAAAAGGGGATTTTTTTTTTTATAGATTAATTAAAAACCACTGCATGGATTTTTATCATTATAGGGTAGATTTGTACATACACTGACAACACACATTAATGTTCAAACAACATGAAAAAGTGAAGTTTGCATCCGATGACCCCTTTAAAGAAACAAGTCTCATGTTCTTGTGTTGAAAACTGTTAGATATGTTGTAGACCATGTCTGACCATGAAAACTAGCCAGTTTTAAAAACAAAAAATGGCCTGTTCAACTTCAGATGTTTTACACTTTCTCTTTTACAAATGCTTCACTCTTGATGTCTTTCATGACGTTCAGACATTCAACCTCAAACAAACATTTTCTTTCATTTATGAAAAAAAAAACCCTATTAATAACTAAAACCAACACATTTTGCTAGATTTGCAAGGCTCAGTCAAAAACGACACAAGATGAATACAAAAAAAACCTCATGTAATATTTATTTATATTCTCCTGAGGTGGATGATCAGATGAAGGTTAAGCATTTACATTCATTGCATTTATTGAATAGAAAACCATATTTATTCAGGCCAAATGTCCTATTTGAGAACAGTGCCATTTACATACTGTATGTACGTGGAGACAAATGCATGTGGAGCTGTATAACAAGTACACACATACACACACACACACACACACACTTGGCTCTTGTTTTGAAGATCCAGTCAGATGAGACTGAAAAAGAGAGGAGACCTGATGGAAATAGAGCAGAACGGATCCATCTCTTCTCTGTGTGTCTGTTTGCTGTAGTTCAACACAACTGAGAAAAAGAGACAGACAGAGACAGAGACAGAGAGAGCGAGAGAGAGAAAGAGAGCAAGAGAGACCCATGAGACTTTATCAACAAATCAGGTGCTGTTTATCTCCAGGTGCGTTTCATTTCCCTGCTGGACTAAAGCTGTGGTTAAACTCAGCCTGAGCTCCATTCACTTCCAGTCATGTGCGTGTGAACGCAGAGGAGTGGAAACACCAACACATGCAAAGAATTTTCATCTTTCACTGCATACCAAACAGGGTTTTTATAGTTGACTAAAACAAACAAAAAAAGTAGTGTTTGAAATAAACATTAACTGAAAATCTACATCCATCCAACTATCCACCCATCTATACATAAGCTTGTTTTATTTTAGTTAGTTGCAAAGGCTCAATATTTATAGACACTTAAAAAAAAAGGAAAATAAAAGTGACTAAGAAAAAAGGAAAACTATAATTATAATAATAATAATAATAATAATAATAATAATAAAAATGAAAATCTGTCTCAAAATATCAAGGAAAAAGCATGGAAGCCTGTTTCCGTCACTGAATTAAACAAATAAATTAAAAGGTAAATGCGGATTTCTCTCACAATTCTGACTTCTGTTTCCTTGCAATTGAAAGTTTACATCTCACAATTCTGACTTTTCTCAGAAGATATAATCTTGCAATTCTGACACTTTTTACAGTTGTGTAAAATAAACTTGAAATTGTGAGTTCTAAAGTCTGAACTGTGACACAAACCTCTGAGAAATAAAGTCAGAATTTCAAGACAAACTCAACTCAAAATATAGCTGCAAGCAGCAATTGCGGGGCCAAGCACAAAAGAGGCATAATGAGCTAAGCACGGCAAGGAGCAACAGACCGACTACAATGAGTAATTAAAGCCATTTTAGGATGATATCATTTGAAATGGCTGAAAAATCAAATACAACCAATGATACAATTTAATGGCTTATTACTTTTGACCAGGTGGTGCTGTTTTCAAATTGATGTGATGTGTTCTGTTTGAGGTGACAATGACACAAAGTTTGGTGTCATTATGTCAAAGCTTTACAGAGATACAGCCTCAGAATCATTTTGGCATCATGCCTCAAATGTGTAGTGGCACTGGACAAAAACGGTTTTGTCTATCGACACGAAATCCATAACTGTGCAAGCAAGGTCTGAAGATGATCTGAGTCAAATTTGGTGAACGGTCTACGAGGAGTTAGAAAAAGTAGGTTTTGTACATTAAATCAAAATGGCGGACAGGAAGTTCGATCAGCTATGGTATATTTGGTATGTATGTTGTCGGCATGACCCAAGGAATGTTTTGAGACCAGTTTCATTACAATTGGATAATGCAATCAAAAGTTATTAGTAATGTGGGGAATTTTCATTATTAATTTTTAATGAATGGCATATTACTTCTGACCAGTAAGTGGCGCTGTTACCAAATTGATGTGGTCTGGTCAGTGTGAGGTGACAATGACACATGTAAAGTTTGGTGTCAATATGTCAAAGCTTTGCAGAGATACAGCCTCAGATGTAGTTTGGCATCTTTCTAGCAAATTCGTTGATGTGTTAAACGAAAACAGTTTCGTATATTGACATGAAATCCATAACTTTTTGCCAGCATGGTCTGAAAATGATCTGAAGATGAGTCAAATTTGGTGAAAATCGGACCAAAGGTCTAGGAGGAGTTCAAAAAAGTAGGTTTTCAACATTAATCAAAATGGCGGACAGGATGTTTGGTCAATATTGGCATAATGGGTATTAATGTTCTCAGCTTGATCCAAAGAATCTATTGAGATCACTTTCATTACAATACGCTAATGTAAGCAGAAGTTATTAGCATTTTTGTACATTTCTTTATAACTTTTGGCCACAAGGTGGCGCTGCCACCAAACATTTTGAGTACTGTCAGGGCATGGTGCCGAAGACACATACCGAGTTTCGTAATACGTC
The DNA here is from genome assembly GCA_012976165.1 of Labeo catla. Lineage (NCBI taxonomy): Eukaryota > Metazoa > Chordata > Actinopteri > Cypriniformes > Cyprinidae > Labeo > Labeo catla. The sequence continues at coordinate 137,504 of VONZ01000537.1, forward strand.
AATGCGTTCGTAAAATATAGCATTTTTGGACAAAATTTATGGCGGCACAGGAAAATTTGTTCGACTCAACATGATGCACCGAATATAAAGAGACCAGTTTTGTGATTTTTGGCTGAACCATTCAGAAGTTATAAGCTAAACTAGCCATTTTTCATATCTCCAGACCACTAGGTGGTTCTGCACCAAAACACAACAGGTAGCTCTCCCATATTCTCAAAATTTGCTCTGTTGCAGTCTTACCAGTTAATTTCAGAGTGTGTGTGTTTGTGTGTGTGTGTTTGTGAGAGAGACTCTTTTGTATTTTTCCATTTATTCATTTTATTTCACATTCTCAAAATTTGCTCTGCTACATTTTTATCAGTTCATTTCTATGTGTGTCTGTGTGTGTGCATGCGTGGGTGTCTATTTTGCGCACTGGATATTTTAGAGCGTCACCCCTTGATTTTGTATTTCCCATTCATTTCCCACGTCGGCCATTTTTGACCGCGAAGAAGCCAAGTGTGACTATTTTTTTTTTGGTGACCCTTTAACTTATCCGAATCAGGTCAATGATTTTATTGTGCGTTCACATAGCTAATGCAACAAAAGTGTCATGTAAAATGGGATTGCAAAGCGTAGTTATCAACACACAATCAGTGCACGTTATTGTTGTTTATTACTCGAAATGGCTGCAAATATAGCGAAACTGCTGTCTACCCTACTTAAACCCATTCAAACATGACAGCACAGAGTTGTTTGGAACTATTGAGAGCTCCTTGAACCCTGTGACCGTGCGGCAGCAAGATCAAAGCGTGTCGCAATTCTGATTCTCAACGGCTCTGGTTGCAACAAAGTGGTTGCCGAGCAACGCGCAAAAGTAAACAAAGCTGTATGTCTGTAGAGTAAATTATAACAGCTCCACACGTGGCTCAACCAATCAGAAACAAGGACCGGAACTATCCGTTTTATCCACAAGTTTCCTACGCCCCATGAGGCCTTGCGTCAAAAGTGGGAGCGTCTTCCGGTTCAAAGTAAACAAGCGGGACGTGATACTCATTCATTCAACAGCTGACAGGAGTGACGGGCAAATGAAGCCTCGTGAAGCACCGAGACTTTCCTCTGACTGTTTCGGGAAAAGATTCAAAGCTTTGAGAGTGTCGAAAACAGCGCATAACAGCAAATAATTTGTATTCTTCGTATTACTTGTATGACTGGGTATTTAAAAATGTAATTATTAAATAGGTCCCAAGTGAAAATGTGCTCCCAAAGTAAGATCTGGGGGGTCGAACATTAGGACACGCAAACTGAATCGCGCAGATGACTGGACAGAAAGTGAAGTTTCTACGAAAGTGATATCTACGTTAACAAGCCTCCAATCGAGGCTTCATCTGGCATTCCCTTTAACACAAGCTCTGATGTCTCGGTTCAAATGTCATTTCACTAGTTGACAGTCATTCAAGATTTAGCAATACAAACTTGCTAATAACACAAATTCGAAAAGCCTATGTTGTCCATATTAATGTAATGACATCTCTCATAAAGGTGTACATCTTTACAAAGTAAACGATGGTCTAAAAAACACATAATTCCATTGGTATAATACGTCCGCCACCTCACCGGAAGTTGTACCCACGTTCTGTTTTACAGGAGCGCCCCCCGGAAACTTGTGGATGACTGAACTTTTACATAATAAATCAGAATAACACAGTTACTCACCATGTGGGTTAATGTCAAACACATGTGTACGTATGTGAAAACATTCCCAGAAGTTGCTGCATCTACAGCAGATCTTCATTCATCCGGAGCCATAGAGCCGATCGTGTTCTGGGGATAAAGGTAATCAGATGCTCATCAAAAATTAATACGGTAAAACGGCATAATGGGTTCTGATATGAAAAATGCAATTACCTCTTATGCTCATATTACAGTAAACGACTGACACGATACAATCACACACAGAGACTATATTGGTGAGCTTAATGACTTTCAATATTTCTCTAAAAATATATTTTATATCTCCAAACCCTAAACTATCTCAGAAACCTGTGACCTTCAATAGATTTACACACAAAAATAATTTAGACCATTTAAATGCAGATTTGCTGCTCAAGAAACATTTCTGATTATCAGTGTTGAAAACACTGATCTATAACAGAATTATATTGTCATTATATATAAATCATTGGCTGAAAACTATGATGCTCTATGCCACCATTCAAAAGTTTGAATGAAAAGTTGATTACAATTATTTATTCTTCAAAGATGCGTTCAACTGTGAAATGTGTCAGTAAAGACATTTATAATGTTATAAAAGATTTCTATTTCAAATAAATGCTGGTCTAGAACTTTCTACTCATCTGTGAATCCTGAAAAATGGTTTTCGCATTATGGTTTTCACAAAAATATTGAGCTGCACAATTGTTTGAAACACTGATAATACCCAGAAATAATGAGCTGTAAATCAGCATATGATTTCTGAATGATCTTTTGACACTGAAGATTATGTTAAAATAAATAAAATTAATATTTGATGACAGAAATAAATAAAAGATATTCAAATTGAAAACCATTATTTAATATTCTACTACTACTACAAACATTTTAGAAAATAAGACAATTAAATGTAATTAAAAAAATCCCTTACAAGGTAATAAAATAAAATAAAATAAGCATATTAGAATAATTTCTGAATGATAATGAGACACTAAAGACTGGTGTAACGATGCTGAAAATTAATATTTGATGACAGAAATAAATTACATTAAAGGATTTTCACATAGAAAACCATTATTTTAAATTGTAATTTTACAATTTTACAATTTTACTTCCACACATTTACACCCACCCACCCACAAAAACGCAAATGTATCTATAGAACATTTTAGAAAAAAAAAAAAAAAAAAAAATCCTTTAAAGGTAATAAAAATAAATGAAAAAATAAGATAGTATTTAAAACAAAAAACCCACATTCAACTCTGGTATAGACAAACCTCTCATTCTTTAGGCGTTTATGAATCTGCAGCTTTATTCTGAAAACACTTCTGCTGATCTGAGGATAATGAAGAAACGTCGTCTCATCTGCAGCATTTCACTCCTGTGGATCGCGCCAAACTACTGTCATACCTGACACTAAAAGAAAAATCACAATATACACACCAAACATTATCAATTCTGCACCAAATGCTCTATAGCAAACAAAAGCAGTTTCACAGTCACCTCATTAAACACGGTTTTCTTGTTCTTTTCTCAATTGTAGATCAATCTCATCCCTCCGTTTCGCTCGTGTCCATCTCCGCCGCTCCAGATGGTGAATTACATGATGGAGATGCAAGTGAACAGCCTTGTGGGAAACGGCGCAGACGTGCTGTCCGACGTGTGCCGTCCCTCCATCACTCCTAATAAAGAGGTGTGCCGGGGGTTCTGGGTAATTGGGCAACTCACAACACTGAGGGCCATGTCAGACAAACACACAAATCAAGAGTGATGGGGTCCTGACACACCGCAGGCCTCTACACACAAACACACAGCTAGTGTGTGTGATGCAGGATTTGGCCAGTCGTTTTGGACAGATGCGTGTTTGCTCGGACGGACGTGAGATCACAGAGTGGGGAAAAACCTTTTTTTCTCTGAATAAATGCTCGAATTTAGATTACCAACATTCACAATGCTCACATCAAACGTAACACACACACACACACACACACACACACACACACAGCATAAACAAACAACACCTGAGATGAACAGTGGACAGACATTCACACTTGTACTAACAAACTGAATGCAGTAAACGTACAAATGTAAAGCAAACAGTCCTGTCTAAACTGCTTTAAACATTACTCAATTTTTGACATGAACAGGAAGATACAGCTGTAGAAAGAGATTTTACATGTACGCATTTGAGAAACCTACATTGCAATGACCGTGTACATCTGATTAGTTCATGCATTTCCTGGGAATCAAACACATGACCACAATGTTGCAGGCACAATGAACTACTGCTTGAACTACAGGAAAACCAGAATAATCAGGAGACAGTACATTGCGATGACCCAATTAATTCAATCATAATTGAGAAAAAAAGTAAATAAAAATGTAATTTAGAACCACCAATATAAAACAAAACCCATTTGAAACCAATTAAAATAAAATAAAATAAAATATAAAAGTCAAATGAGTCAAAATAAAACCTTTACTAAAACAATATATTTTTTATTTGAAAAATACATGAAACATTCATTAAAAATAAAATGGTTGCACATTTAAAATTAAAAGGAAAAGAAATTCAAATAACAGCAAACAAATAAGAAATTTAAACTATAGCAACCCATATAAAAACAATTAGTAAAAACAAGAAAAATGTTTAAATTTAATTAAAATAAATTAAGAATACAATAAAAAGTAGAATTAAAAAAACCTTTACTAAAACAATATTTTATTTGAAATACATAAAACACTCATTAAAAGGTTGCAGATAAAATTAAACAACAACAAGAACAAACATTTAAATAACAGCTAACATAAGAAATGCAAAATATAGCAATTTGTAAAAACAAGAAGAGTTTAAATTGAATTAAAATAAATTGAAATAGAATAAAAAAAAAAAAACTTTACTAAAACAATATTCTATGTACTAGAACACAACTTTTAAATTAAAAAGAAAATACAAAAAGTGATTGCTTTAAAGGGGTCATCGGATGCTAAGTTCACTTTTTCATGTTGTTTAAACATTAATGTGTGTTGTCAGTGTATGTACAAATCTACCCTATAATGATACAAATCCATGCAGTGGTTTTTAATTAATCTGTAAAAATAATATCCCCTTTTTCAAATCGAGTCGTTCTCAGATGCCTGTTGGTGTGGCGTCACACCCACAGAGGCCGCTCAACTTTCCATGTTTTGATGCCAGAGCAGGGATGTAAGTTAGACAAGAATATCTCCGATTGTGTTGCTGGATGTTATAATGAACATAGTGGTCGTCATTTACTCCCGACATCTGAGCCGCTGAAGATGCAGTAAATTACGTTTGTTTGTGAAAGGAATGCGCCTCCCGATCTACATATATCCGTCTATGTTCACGCAAATCATTCATGATCCAGCTTCACTTACAGCAGAAGTGAGTACAATTGTTTTTTTATGAATCTTTGCGATGGCCTTTCCTTATAATGTGGTAGTTAGGAAGTTTAGCGGCTAAACGTGGCTAAATGCGGCTAATGTAAAGAAGACCATCTTTTCACAGAGAGGGGCGGGGTGACCAGAGCTCATGTGCATTTACAGGAACAACCCCTTAGAACGAAATGATTTTTGCAGAGCTGATTTTGACAAGGTAAAAAGGGTGTTGTTTTACAAAACCATTCAGAATTTTTAATCAAAGTATATTAGAGACTTTTCATTAAGACCCTAAAGAATCATATCAACTTGTGGAAAATGGGCATCCGATGACCCCTTTAAAATTGTATTGAAAAACATTTGATTGCAAAAACATTACTGAAAAATATGAAATATCATGAGAAAAACAAATAAAACTCTAAAACATGTTTATTTGGAATAAATTAAAATGAAAATAAATACATGATTTTAAAATAATCAAAATAAAACACTTTGAGGTGTTCCCCAAATTGCATACTATTCCATGCCATTTTGTAAAAAGCGTGAATAATGTGTTCACACTGAAAATTCCAAACAAACAAGAACAAACTAAAAATTACCCTGGATGACGCACTTAAATATCCGTAAAAATGAAGTGTGTAATGTTTTACACTTAATGCACTCAACGGTCACAGTTTTGATTATGTAGCGGAGGGGCAATTATTAAAGATAAAATAACCGTATATAGTCCATACACTACATGGTTATGTGCTTAAAGCACAAGTAGATAGTATATAAGTGCATAGTGAATAATGTGTCATTTGGGACGCAGCCTTTTTTTTGTTTTTTAGCTGCATATCATGACAAACTGACATCAGTGAACCATGAACATGCAAACTAGTTGCAGAATCATTCATTTTCAAGATGACTTCAAGCAAATATTTTAGCTTACAGAGATCCAAATGAAAAAAAAAAAATCAGAATCGCTAATCTAATACATATGTACTACAGTGTGCATCAGCAGCATGTGAACACTCACGCTCATTCTGTGTTCATGTTGTCGTGTTTTGAAACTACAGTTTGCACACCGCCTTAAGGGACACAAACGCACCCCATAATGCACAGGGAAATGGAGCAGTTTTCATGGTAATTACCCAGACACCCAATGTGCTGCATCCTGATCTCTGCTGGATCTCATTTCTCTGTTTGTTTCCTCTTTTCATTCTATGTCCTCCCGTCTTCCCTGCAGTCACTTTTTTTGGAAGCGGTCAGTGTGTGAGATCTGAATAACCATGATCTTGTTTATATATTTATACATGTAGCAGATGATGGAGAAGTGAAAAAAAAAAAAAATATATATATATATATATATATATATATACGCATATACATATACACTGAACAAACTTATAAACAACACTTTTGTTTTTGCCCCTATTTTTCATGAGCTGAACTCAAAGATCTAAGACTTTTTCTATGTACACAAAAGGCCTATTTTTCCTCAAATATTGTTACAAATCTGTCTAAATCTGTGTTTGTGAGCACTTCTCCTTTGCCAGATAATCCATCCACCTCACAGGTGTGACATATCAAGATGCTGATTAGACAGCATGATTATTGCATAGGTGTGCCTTGGACACAATAAAAGGTCACTCTAAAATGTGCAGTTTTATCACACAGCACAATGCCACAGATATCGCAAGTTTTGAGGGAGCATGCAATTGGCATGCTGACTGCAGGAATGTCCACCAGAGCTATTGCCCGTGAATTGAACGTTCATAAGCAGACTCCAGAGGCTTTTCAGAGAATTTAGCAGGATATCCAACCAGCCTCACAACCACAGACCATCTGTAACCACACCAGCCCAGGACCTCCACATCCAGCATCTTCACCTCCAAGATCGTCTGAGACCAGCCACCTGGACAGCTGCTGCAACAATCAGTTTGCATAACTGAAGAATTTCAGAAATCATCTCAGGGAAGCTCATCTGCATGCTCATCGTCCTTACTGAGGTCTCGACCTGACAGCAGTTCGTCGTTGTAACTGACCTGAGCGGGTAAATGCTCCCATTTGATGGCGTCTGGCAATTTGGAGAGGTGTTCTCTTCACGGATGAATCCCGGTTTTCACTGTACAGGGCAGATGGCAGACGACGTGCATGTTGTCGTGTGGGTGAGCGGTTTGCTGATGTCAAGGTTGTGGATCGAGTGGCCCATGGTGGCAGTGGGGTTATGGTATGGGTGGGCGCATGTTCTGGACAACAAACACAGGTGCATTTTATTAATGGCATTTTGAATCCAAGATACTGTAACAAGATCCTGAGGCCCATTGTTGTGCCATTCATCCATGACCATCACCTCATGTTGCAAGGATCTGTACACAATTCCCGGAAGCTGAAAACATCCCAGTTCTTGCATGGCCAGCATACTCACCGGACATGTGACCCATTAAGCATGTTTGGGATGCTCTGGGTCAGCGTATACGACAGTGTGTTCCAGTTCCTGCCAATATCCATCAACTTCGCACAGCCATTGAAGAGGAGTGGACCAGCATTCCACAGGCTAAATTATAAACACAACACTTTTATTTTTGCCCCCATTTTTTCATGAGCTGAACTCAAAGATCTAACACTTTGAAAGAGAGGGATCTAAGGTGTAGTAAAAGTGAGGTGTCTTTTTCACCGACTTCCTTAAGCTTGCAGACCATGAAATGACCAATCAGAATCTGCCAGTCACCGTGACGACTGCAGTCTGTGGTACTGACATTCCTGACAGATGGACCTGGACATAACCAGTTTTCGTTTACTTTTTAAATTCAACTTCAACTAATACACTAAAAATGCAATAAAATCTATATAGACATGGGGGAAGGGAGAAAGAGAGAAAAAAAAAAAAAAAATCTAACACTAACTGAAAACAGTATCTGCAACTGTTTTTCAACTTTATACTTATGGTCACTTTACATGTCGGTCAGGTGGTTTCTTCTTGTTTAAGTAGATGGATCGTGACCAGAATAATCTCTTATCAGGCTTTAACACTGCATAGAAATAAATCTGTTTCCTCTCACAATTTAGATCACATATGACAGAATAATCCTGAACTGAACACATTTACTTCATGCCGAAGACACACATAATCAGACATGTCACTCAGCGCTCGTGTTTACGCTCCACCGCCTCGAGTTGCTCGTTTCTGATTCCACAAGCGTCTGGTCAGACAACACACAGCCAAACAAAGTCTGCATGTCAAAAGGCCTGTCCGGACCGATCCGCAGCGCTCGGACTAAAATGCCAGCGTGTGTCGGAGGGTCATGAGTTACAGCCCAGCACAAGATCAAACCAGAAACGACAACACTGTCAGTCCCGCATGTGAATGCACTGCATTAGAGGAATCGCAGCACTCTAAAAATCAATCTACAACATAAATCGCTAGATGTTCATGACATCTGCAGGAGTCATGTGGTGCAAATTTTGTGAGGAAAACGCTCAAATCAATTAATGCAAACTTTTACAAAAGCAAACGTGCTAAAAATAGCTATTTGCCAAAGTCAACATTTATTGTTTTCATTATGTTTAAGTACTAAAATAAACTAGAAAGACAACTAAAAAAAATAAATAAATAAAAAAAATTAATTAGACATTAAAACAAAACAATTAAAACGAAGAGAAAAAAAGAAGCTTTTTTTTAAAAAAAAGCAAATTGACAGGGTTAAGTTACTAAACTACTAAAACAAGCTAAAAATAAATTAACTATATAGACATTTAAAATAAAATAATAAATAGCAAAAAAAAAAAAAACTGAAATTAAACTAACAGAAAAAAATAAGTTGAAGTACTAAAATAATATAAAAACAAACACATACATACATATATACACACACATATACATATATATACACACACATTATATATATATATATATATATATATATATATATATATATATATATATATATATATACACACATACATACATATATATATATATATATATATATATATATATATATATATATATATATATATATATATATATATATATATACACACACACACACACTTTTTTATACACATACATATACATATATATATTTTTATATTTTGTTACATACATACATACATACATACATATATATATATATATATATATATATATATAAAAAAAACAAAAATAATATCCAGTCTAAAACAACATTGCGATGCACTGTACAAACATGACATGCACAATGCACTGCAAACTCAAATCTGAAACACTACAGTATCACATCAGCGCCAGACAAAAGTTTCATGCATGCAAAGCTGAATATATTGTTGCACAAAGAAACGAGTCACATTACAGAAGAGAAATGGGCTGCAAATGCCATTTCATGTTGCTATAATGAAAAACACCAGCTTTAAACCTGCTTTCCTGCATGTTTTCTTCTACAAACTAACTCGATCATGTATGGTGATCAGCAGCAGGTCAGGCAATAAACAATAAGCTGTGAATAAGGAGAATGGTTCTTTAAGTGCTGTGTGAAACGGAGCAATGTGAAATCAATGCCGTTTGGATGACTCGCATTAGTAAAGCATGTGTGGAAGCAGCCATAAGCTTCACACAGACTGGATCTCTAACCAAATCCATAAATACATCAATCTTAATCCGATGTTTGAGAGCTGCAGTCAGCACCTACAGAAGACGGATGTCTGTGTTTGTCTAGTGCTTTTGTTTGTAAATTGCTGATTTATGGAGGCGACTCAAGGTTTGGACTGACCAGCGTTATGAAGTCGGCTGGATGCGGTTGATCGGTCGCAGGTACGGACGTCACTCAGTGTAAATTCCAGTTCTCAGCTCATGCGAAGCTTGACAGCTCAGCTGAACCGTAAGCCAAATCCTGTTCAAGGACACTCAAATACATTTAAAACAGCGTGTTTTTGGTCCGTGTTTGAGGAGCAGGAGATCAACAGCAGAAGACGACGTACACATGCATAAAAACCGCTATAATAGATAAAATGCCACAGAATGCAGCTGAATGTGGAGCATCTTGAGATGCATTTATGAGACACCAGACTTGTTGCCAGCAATGCATAATTTAAATGTTACAAAGACATAAAACACTGTCAGACAAATATACAGATACTGCAGTTGTGATGAGTTTCCACCCAGAGCTAGTTTCGTCTGGTCCATTAGTCAACTAAAATAAACAAAAAAATAAATAAATTTAAAGGAAAAAAAAAAGAAAATAGAGAAAACTAGAGAATTTATTAAAAAAAAAAAAATTCTCGTCATTGTACTAAAACAAATAAGCAAAAAACAAACAAAAAAAAACACAATTTATTAAAAGTTTAAAAAATTACATTTTTAAAAGGTCCTATGAAATACGTTTTATTTTTCTCAAATTCAGTTTTGTGTGCGAATCTGTTTTCCATTAATTTTCTGGATTCTATTTTAATCGTTTCATTACATTTTAGTAATCAAAAGCATGTCTAATGAATTTATAAAGGATAATTAGATTTGATAAAGAATTCATTTACTATAGGCTATTTATTTGTTTTTTTTTTTTGTTTTTTTTTCAGAAATACTGTGTTGTGTATTTACAATTATCTGGTAAATAAATTCTGGTAAATATTTCTTTAGGTAAATATTCCTTAAACATTGTTTTAATAATATTTTTTTAGTAGTAGTAGTAGTAGTAGTAGTAGTAGTAATAGTAATAGTTCACGTTATGTTCACGTGTTCATGTACTCATATATTGAGGCAGCAGAGGCTGAAAACACAGCAAGTGTCACGCAGTAAATAAAACTGTGCGTCTGCGCCATTCACTAACACAGACACACAGAAATACAGCTCTTACTAAAAAGCATTCTTAAAGTACCGGTACTAGTAAAATGCGGAATCGTACCGTTTTTAAAAGGAGGGTATCGCGACACTTTTTAAGTACCGGTATATCGTGCAACACTAGTTACCACTTAGCTTAAAGTACTAAAATAAACTAAAAATAAAAACTGTAGAGATATGAACATTATGATGAATAAATAAAATACAACTCAATTACTAACTAAACATAAAATGAATACAGAAAATATAAAAATGTAAAAATAGCTATTTGCCAAAGGCAAAATGTATCGTTTTCATTCAGTCGAAGTACTAAAATAAGCTAAAAATAGATAAAAAATTAGACATTGAAACAAAAACAAATTAAAATGAGAATGTAAAAAACAAACAAACAAATAAAAAAAGTTGACAAGGCAACATTTCTAATTCTTTTATTCTTGAAGTACTAAAATAAATAAATAAAAATAGTTATATAGACATTTAAAAAAAAAGGCAAAGAGACAGAAACACAAAAATAATAATAATAATAAAAACAAAAGTGAAATGTCTTGAAAACCAGATTTTTTTTTTTTTTTTAAAGTTACGTAAAACAAAACAAAAATGCATTGCTATGTACTGTTCAAAAGTGCAGCTTAATTTTAAAGAAATTTCTTGTAACAGTGTAAAATTCACACAATGCAAAATAAAACAAAACAGCAAAAATTACGTTTATAAAACACATTTTATTTTACTGGTTTTATTTTAATTTAATGCCATGTTAGAATTGGGGCTATTCACATGGCAAACACAAGGTCAGCGTCATAAACTGTAAAATTAAAGTTATTATATAAAACATTTCAACTTGACATTAGACAAAAGAAATAATAATAATAATTAAAGCTGCAAGCAGCGATGAACGGGCCCTCGCACTCGGGCTCACCGCCGACCGGTGGCTTTAGGGAAACAGCGAACGGTGGGCACTATGCTTTTAACATAGTAAATTTAGGAGGAATATATCAAAGTCATTTAGATGTGCCAAACTTCCTGCTGCCAGCTGATGGTGCTATGCCTGTAACTGAATATTGGCATGTAGACATCTTCAGGTCAGCGCTTTTATCAAACATATGAAGTTTGGTGCAGATTGAACATGGTATGTTTGAGTTAGTGTAAGACAAGTCATTTCCTGTTGCCAGCTGGTTGTGCTATAATTGTAATGGAATATTGGCCTTTAGATGTGTTCAGGCCAGGACATTTTTGGGGCAGATTGGACATTGCATGTCTGAGTTACAGTAGCTTCCTGTTTCATTGCATTAATAACATGCTTTAGCACTTAGCTAAGTGTTGCTAACGTGTTATAGCATGTTTCTAGCATGTTGCTACCCTATTTAACACTTGTTGATATTTCTAAAATGTTGCGTTCATTACAGAGTGCAACATCTCACTTCCTGCTGCCAGCAGGTGGCGCTATGACTATAACTGAATACGGGCATGGGCATGTGTTCAGGCCAGGACTCTTATCAAACATGTTAAGTTTGGGGCAGATTGGACATTGTATGCCTGAGTTACAGTAACTTCCTGTTTCATTGTATTATTAGCATGCTTTACCATATTAGCTAAGTGTTACTAGCATGCTTTACTATGTTTGTAGCATGTTGAATGTTAAGTTTGGGGCAGATTGGACATTGTATGCAGGAGTTACAGCAGTTTGTCTTTGTATTAATATCATGCTTTAGCTCTTAGCTAAGTGTTGCTAGCATGTTTTAACATGATTGTAGCATGATGCTAGCCTATTTAAAACTTGCTAATGCTTTTTAGTATGTTGCTAGGAGTCTGTAACACCGTTAAACATGTCACTTCCTGTTGTCAGGAGGTGGCGCTATAATTATAACTGAATATGGGCATGTATACATCTTCAGACCAGGACTCTTATCAAACATGTGAAGTTTGGGGCAGATTGGACATTGCATGCCTGAGTTACACTAGCTTCCTGTTTCATTGCATTAATAACATGCTTTACCACTTAGCTAAGTGTTGCTAACATGTTATAGCATGTTTCTAGCATGTTGCTACCCTATTTAACACTTGTTATTTTTAAAATGTTGTTAGGCATCCACAACAGTATTAAACATGTGACTTCCTGTTGCCAGCAGGTGGCGCTATGACTATAACTGAATACAGGCATGGGCATGTGTTCAGGCCAGGACTCTTATCAAACATGTTAAGTTTGGGGCAGATTGGACATTGTATGCCTGAGTTACAGTAACTTCCTGTTTCATTGCATTATTAGCATGCTTTAGCATATTAGCTAAGTGTTGCTAACATGCTTTACTATGTTTGTAGCATGTTGAATATTAAGTTTGGGTCAGATTGGACATTGTATGCATGAGTTACAGCAATTTTCTTTTTCTTTGTATTAATAGCATGCTTTAGCTCTTAGCTAAGTGTTGCTAGCATGTTGTAGCATGATTGTAGCATGTTGTTAGCCTATTTAAAACTTGCTAATGCTTTTTAATATGTTGCTAGGAGTCCATAACAGTGTTAAACATGTCACTTCCTGTTGTCAGCAGGTGGCGCTATGACTATAACTGAATATGGGTACTGACGTGTGTTCAGGACCGGACTGTTATCACACCCGTGAAGTTTGAGGCAGATCGGACATTGTTTGCTTAAGTTACAGCCACTTCCTTTTTCATGGCGACACGTCGAATTTTGTCAGGCCGCCACGGACACACCCCTCGACGAAAACTCAAAAGCTTCGCAATTTAACATCGCAAGGGCCTTATGATAACACTCAGCAAATTTGAAGATGATCGGATAAAAACTGTAGGAGGAGTTCGTTAAAGTACGCGGCCTGAAAATGGCAAAAACTGCACAAAAATCGTACAGGAAATTCAATATAACGGACTTCCTGTTGGGTTTAGGATGTTGTACCAGGAGACTTTTTTGTAGGTATTGGTGTGCTACACCTGTGTACCGAGTTTCGTACATGTACGTGAAACGCAGCTCGAGGCGCACTCCGTTGAAATTTTATAGGTGGCGCTATCGAGCCATTTTGCCACACCCACTTCTGAAAACTATATCAGATGTAAATTTTCACCAGGACTGACACGTGTGCAAAGTTTCGTGAGTTTTCGAGCATGTTTAGGCCCTCAAAAAGACTTTTTACTTTGGAGAAGGAGAAGAAGACGAAGAAGACGAAAAAGACGAAGAAGAAGAAGAAGAAACAGAGCAATTCCAATAGGGTCCTCGCACTGCAGTGCTCGGGCCCTAATAATAATAATAATAATAAATTCAGGTGATGCATCACATGGTATTCCTCTTAAACGTCTCTGAATAAAAGCATTTTTTTTTTTGCCAGTTCAACAGGATGCGTTTAACAGTCAGAGGAAGCTGACATGAGATGCATAAACAAGGAGCTTCATCAATCAGTAGAAACCGATGTGTAAGTCTCGAGTGACCCATACGGCACCTAGCAAAGACAACTTGGTCAAGTTTTGATTTGAAGTTTTTGAAGACTTTTTTTTTTTTTTTAATACATGTAAAAGAAAAACAAACTGTAATTGGCTGCATTACAAATCTAAGTGACCACATTAATCTGCAATGTGAACCAGTCAAAGGCGCATCTCCATGAGACCGACGCTGTTCGACAGTATCCAGCGTGCAGTCGGCACTCAAACGCTCATTAAAATCGGCCCCCCGTGTCTCTTCATCTGCATTATGACAGAGTGTTTTTCGTTAAGCAGAACATTACTGCTGCCAAAGCAAGAATCTCAATCTGTCTGAGATATTTCTCCTGTTGTGAAGCACAGATTGGCAGTAGAAAACAAATCATAAAATAAACAAAGCAGGTGTACTGATGACGCCGCTTTTAATGAGCTGGTTTCCTCCGCCGTCCTGCGCCGAAGTGCTGGAGCAGCTCGCCGGATCAGATTTCACCCGGACAGCAGATTTCAGCAGCGCCGCACTGTTTATCATGGGGAATTTGAGATCCGCAAAGTCCTGGCACAGCAAACACAGACGCTCCACCACAGAATACACAATTCATGCGCGGCACAGACGAGTTTATCAAAGAAAAACAAAAACTCCCACAGAGAGAGATGACAACTTTAACAAGACGTGACGAATGCCATATTTCAGTCAGATTACGATGCAAAACCACATCAAACCACATTACAAACAAACTCTCCTTGCAGCTTTAACAAAGTGGCCAACTATACAGAACTGAATTTTTAAAAATATTTTACTACAAATGTGACCCTGGACAACAAAACCAGTCATAAGTGCAAATTTTTTCAAAATTGAGATTTATACATCATCTGAAAGCTGAATAAATAAGCTTTCCATTGATGTATTGCTATGATAGAACAATATTTGGCCGAGATGCAACTATTTGAAAATCAGGAATCTGAGGGTGCAAAAAAAAAATCAAAATATTGAGAAAATCACCTTTAAAGTTGTCCAAATAAAGTTTTTTACCATTGCATATTACTAATCAAAAATTAAGTTGAGATACATTTACAGTAGAAATTTCACAAAATATCTTCATGGAACATGATTTTTACTTAATATCTTAATTTTGACCCACACAATCTATTTTTTTGCTATTGCTACAAATATACCCCAACGACTTAAGACTGGTTTTGTGGTCCAGGGTCACAAATGTAAAATTTCAAATTGCAATTCAAAAATTCAGATTCTCTCTTTCACATTTAATTCGATGTTTGAGAAATTTACCAGTCATTTCTGAGAAAACTTTCTACACCAAACTGTTCAGTTCCATTTAGGATCACTGAAATACTATAATGGTTTTCATTAATATTTTGAATGATTTTTATTTTTACATTTTAATCTCAATTTTACAGTAGTTAAAGTTTCTGCCAATTCTGTTTTTGCCACTTTTAGTAGTTTATTTTTTTTTTGTCAATATAGTAATTTTAGTTGTAGTTCTAGTTATTTTAGTACATCAAGTTCAATCAACTTTTTTTTTTTTTTTTAACATTTAATTTTATTTTAGGATATTTATTTTCCACTACTATTACTACACAATATTTTGCAGAGTATGTTGCCTTCGCTGGTTTTGGCCTGTCATGGACAAATAAATGACACTAAATTCATTAGTAGGTGATGGCATGTCCCTGTTTTAAAGAGTTATTTATTGAATCATTCAAACGATTTTTTTTCAAAACAGCCGATGCATTTAGAAACAAAGCAGGCCTGCGTCCTAATGTGCATACTATCCATCCTAAATTCTATGTGACAGTGTTATAAAAAAAATACTTAAGCAAGTGACTGTCATAATGAATGGATCATTAAATCACTGACTCTAATTATCAGTTCAAAAACGGGTGATTCATTTAGAAATAAAGCAAGTGAATGCATTTATGAACGGATCATTAAAAATCAGTGACTCTATTTATTCAAAACAGGTGATTCATTTAAAAATAAAGCAAGAGACTGTCATAATCACTGACTCAATTCATTTAAACCAACTGACTGATTAAGAAATGAAGCAAGTGACTCATAATGAATGAATCATTGAATCACTAACTCAAATGATTCATCTAAACCAACTGACTGATTTAGAAATTAGGCAAGTGTCTGTCATAACAAACAGATCATTGAATCACTGACTTAATTCATTTAAACCAACAGACTGATTAAGAAATGAAGCAAGTGCCCATCAATGAATGAATCATTGAATCACTGACTCAAATGATTTACAAACTGGCTGGTTCACTTAGAACCTAAGCAAGCGACTGTCATAATGAATAGATCATTGAATCAATGACTCAAACGATTTGTTCAAAACAGGTAATTCATTTAGAAATTAAGCAAGTGACAATCTTTATGAATGGATCACAGAATCACTGATTCAAATTTGTTCAAAACGGGCGATTCATTTTTACTTTAATTTGCTTTAGAAACAGACAAAGTAGGATATACAGAGAAACAGTACAACATAGGGGGAAACAGTGCTGTAAATATGGGTGATTCATTTAGAAATAAAAGCAAGTGACTCTTTATTCTTTCAAAACAGCTGATTCACTTAGAACCTAAGCAAGTGACTGTCATAATGAATTGATCATTGAATCACTGACTCAAATTAATTCAAAACAGGGGATTCATTTAAAAAAAAAAAAAATCTTTATGAATAGATCATTGAATCAGTGACTCAAATGATTAATTCAGGAAAGAGATGCACAAATGTTTTAAACCAGCTTTGCTTGGAACCATTTTCATTGGCAAAACAAAAGACAAAGAAACAAAAATGTCAAGCAAATTTAATTGTAATTTTCTGTAATTAAAAACTCCTTAACACTGTTGCAGTAAATGGTTACAACAAATGGTTTACTACTTTTTTTTCAGTCTTAAAGTGTTTGTTGAAGCAGGTCCAGGTGTGTAGGCAAGTGCTGGTCCTGCAGAAGGAGCCTCAGTGAAGATAAATCACTGTAAAGCACAGACAGACAGTTTAAGCCTGAGCGCTGACAGCAGAAGCACAGGAACAAGGGATCAGCGCGTCTTTCTGTTTCTGAGACTGGATGCTTTCTAATCCTGCTCTGACAAACATCATTTCACAAGCAGGAGGAGGACGACGATGACAACGATGACGACATTTTATCTGCGCACTTTTCATGCTAGCCCAGTGGTAATGTCTGATACTGTTGCAGGTTTTCTTGTATTTTATGGAAGTTTGTACATGCATTATGCTTGCAGCTGGGATGCAACAAACTCAAAGTCCACTTCCAAAACAAAGATTCACATATAATGTACTCAACCCCCTTGTCATCCAAAATGTTCACGTCTTTCTTTCTTCAGTCGTAAAGAAATTGTTTTTCTCAGCTGGGATCATTTACAACTGCATTTGGGATCGTTTGAAGCCCCATTTAAACTGCATTTTGGAAGTTCAAAATCGGGGCACCATATCAGTCCATTATATGGAGAAAAATGTTTTTTTGAGGAAAACATTTCAGCAATCTCTTTACAACTGAAGACAGACATGAACATCTTGGATGGCAAGGGGCTGAGTACATTATATATGAATCTTTGTGTTGGAAGTGGACTTCTTTAAAAGTTAAGAAAATGTTCAGTGAGGATTCCCTTATAATTACACTGTTATAAAGAATTGTGCAAGCTTAAATCTGATGATTTAAATCACCGTCAGTGTGAACTATCCTTCAATATGTGGTTTCTTTTTCTGATGAAAAATCACTAGTAAAATAAATAAATAAATAAATAAATAAAATAAATAAAAAGTAAAAGCACATTGTTTAATATTTTAGTGAGATTTAAATGTAGAGCCCTAAGACTTTTTTTTTTTTTATTTATTAAATTCCACTTTTTTTTTTTTTGCAATTTTATGCATTATTATCCTGTTTATTTTATTTATTTTAATTATTTATTGAGTTGGGGGTTTTTTTTACACTTAAATTTTTTGTTGGTTTTCAAGGTTAAATTCATTTCATTTCATTTCATTTCATTTATTTATTCTCTTTTCATGGTAATGCAACACAAAATACCACAGCAATCCAGCAACACAACAAAAAATAGAATCCATGACAAAAAGAACAGGAGTAGGATGAAGATAAAATCTTATAAGCTCCTACCCCATTCTAATATTATAAAATTTACAAATTAAATTAGATGACCTCACAGACATGAAGAGAAAAGGAAAAATCCTTCCAATATTATTAATTAACTTACACAGCATTAAACAAACAAAAACAACGATTTTACAATGATAATAATTCTGACAACAAAGAAAAAAAAAAGAAAAAAAAGAAAAAGAAAAGAAAAACAACGACAAAAACATCATTAACCCTCATCTCTATACAACTGAAGTATCTTCTGTTTATACTTATATTTAAATCGAAAAATATCTGAACAACATTTTGGATCATTTTCCAATAAGTTCCATCTTTTCACAACAGAAACTGAGACACACATTTCTTTGAGAGTATTTCCAGCAAAAGGTTGTTTAAAATCATTATTTCTTCTACTTGTCTCACTATTCACAGTAAAAAGGGTTTGCAATCCATCCGGTAACATACAATGTTTTGCTTTATGAACTACTAATAAAGTTTGCAAAGAGACCAAATCCCTCAATTTGAGTAGTCCTGACCTCAAAAACAATCTTGTGGTATGTTCTCTTGGAGCAACTCTATTAATTATTCTTATGGCCCTTTTTTGCAAAATAAATAAGGGCATTAAATTAGTAAAATATGAATTACCCCATACCTCCAAACAATACATCAAATATGGCAAAATAAACGAACAATATAGGATTCTCATTGCCTTATAATTTAACATAAACTTTACTTTACTCAAAACAGCAATATTTTTACAAATTGTATTTCTTACATAAGCTATGTGTGACTTCCATTTAAATTTGTCATCAATAAGTACTCCTAAGAACTTAAATTCTGACACTCTCTCAATAATTATTCCATTTAAAGTCAAACAAACATTATCAGGGCATTTTTGATTTGTAAACAACATAAATTTTGTTTTACTTAAATTTAACGATAATTTATTTTTATTAAACCATTTCTGAAGTACAAACAATTCCTGTTCAATAGTTTTAAGTAATATTTTTAAGTTCTTCCCCGATACAAAAAAAATTGTATCATCCGCAAAAAGAACAAAACGTAAAATCTTCGATTCATCACAGAGATCATTGATATATAAAATAAATAACTTAGGCCCCAGCACAGAGCCTTGGGGGACTCCACACTGCATTGTTTCCAACTCAGATTCATGTCCCATATACTCTACATATTGTTGTCTATTTTCTAAATAACTAGTAATCCAATTTAATACTACACCTCTAATTCCATATGTCTGTAATTTAGATATCAATATACCATGATCAAGAGTATCAAAAGCCTTTTTAAGATCAATAAAAACTCCAACTGTATAATTTTTATGCTCCAATTCTATAATAATATCCTCTGTGATTTTCATCAAAGCCATAGCTGTTGAACGGGTGCTTCTAAACCCAAATTGATTATCGTGTATCAAAGAATATTTTTCAAGAAAACAATCAAATTTTTTAACGAAAAGCTTCTCCAAAATTTTTGAAAATTGAGAAAGCAAAGATAAAGGCCTATAATTTGTGAGACTATGCCAGATTTAAAAAGGG